>PVJO010034142.1:0-11294 GCA_004026905.1 Hystrix cristata | reverse complement strand
AATAAAAAAAAAATTACTGCTACAAGAAATCAATCTTTGAAAAAATGCATCTTAATTCATTTTTAATTATGCACAGATAACAAGAACACTGTCTCATATTTGAAGGATGAACAAGACAGTGCCCCCAAAATAGGCCATAGTAAGAAAAATACTGTCAGAAGAGAACAATATCTGATATTGTGAGTAGTCTTTTGACATGTAAAATAGTAGAGTTACTCAAAATATACATGAATAACATTTCAAAAAATGTAAAAAGCAATTGAAACATATGAGTTTTCTCATGTCTTCTGGGTAATCGCCTGTCATTTCTACTCTACTCAGAGCATCAGTCTGTCTGACAAAGATTAGGATATACTTAAATTGGAATGCTAACAGAAGAGACAGACAAATTTCAGTTTCTAGCTTAAAAGTCAGTTTAATATGTGAGTTGGTAGACTTACAAGTCAGGTCACTGAGAAGTTTTTGATCTGCACTCCTGATTTGCATAAAAAACATCTGAGCCTGTCTTCTTTTTTCAGATTATTACAACTCCTACATCTGACTGTAAACCTTATGGAAAATAAATGCTCATCCACTCCCTTTCACATACAATATTTGTGAGAAGAAAAATTAGGGATACAGAAGGTGATATATGCAAATGAAGTCAGAGAAGGGAGATCTGTTATATAAATGAGGGCAATGCCCAGGGCAAAGTATGTTCTCTTACCCTCATGTGCCTTTCCCGAACTCAGGAAGCCTTATCAGAATAAACTTGGTAGTTTATTATCATCAAGAAAGTTCTTCTGATTTTAGCTTTTTTAGCAGTCATGGCTTCTTACGTTTCACAGACATCATTTTAGTTAAGAATCTAGTGAACGAGCGGACAGAACAGATCTCTGTAGCAGACACAGGCTGGGCTCAAAGTAAGCAGGTTATGAAATGTGCTTCATTCATCACAGGCACTGGGGCTTGGAGTCACGCTTCATTACAGAGGAAGAAGGAGGTTCCTACTGTAACGTAATCAAGATTACAAATCATATAGAGACTGACGTCAAAAGACACAGCCCAACAGGGAACACCATAGCAAACAGTAGTGGGGGAAAACAGCACAGTGCCTAAAGCCATATAGATGTATTGGGAGGAGTGTGCTGGGCATCGAACTCAGGGCTTTGTGCTTGTTAGGTACGCACTATACCACTTGAGCTAAATCCCCAACCCCATAAAGCCATATATATTTTAAACTCTCCTCCCTATCTAATAAGAATATGGGTTGCTTGAGTGGTAGAAGAAATATCATGTATGGTGAAGACCTAAGGTTTAATTTTGGTGATAAATTAGTGTAATCTAGCTATAAGAATGGTGTGACCTCATTAAGTATAATGTGACCAGGCTAAAAAATTCGTAAAACTAAACCGAGAAAAGCAGTGAAGAGCAACTGAAAGAAGGGTTACAGTATTTGGTAAAGTCAACAATAAAATACTATATCACCAGAAATTAAAAGAAAATGATAGAAAATGAACCAAAGAGTAAAGAAATTATATTGAGATATACAGAGTCTAGTTTTGAAATTTTCCTTTTATGAAACAAAGAAATTAAAAGAAAGGGTAACAAGAGAGATTGAGAATAGAAAAATTAAATAGTTATAATATAAATTTCCCTCGTTAAAAGAATATTATATTTTAGGAACTGATTTTCCAGACAAACTTAATGAGAAACATTATATAAGACCTATCCTCTTGGAATTTTAATGTTAATGACAAAGTAATGTGAAGACTTGAAAGGGAACAATCACCCAAAGATATAAGAATAAGATTGGCTCCTAAACTGCCTACATCATTAAACTTTGGGATATATTAGAAAAACATCTGCGGAGCTCACAAAGGAAAAACGTTTCAGCTTAAAATTCTCTTTTAGAAATATTTTATGAGCTCATTTTAGGAGGAAATTTTTGAAACATACAAAGACTCAGAACATAGAACAAGTATCTTTTCTAACTAGTCCACGTCATGATCAAAAAGATATTTGATACTCAAGATTTTGTATAAAATTAGAAAGCATATATTATTATGTACTATAAGAAATTTTATAAATGTTACTGTGAATTTAATAGAATCTATTTATTAAGTATTATGTAAGCTCTTGAAGTATATTAGCATTTAATATCTGATTCCTTCGTGTAAAGGAAGCACTTCTATCCCCAGTTTCTATCACAGGATTCTCCCTAATGATTTGAAAATGTTAATTAAACAACTTATCTTTAAACAGAATAATTTGACTTGGTGTGTATTTGTGTGCATTTATACACTTCTGTAAAAAGTATATAAATGTTAGTAAAAACAAAAAAGTAAAATAATCAAGTTTATAATTCCAGATTAAATTCACAAATATCTCTTAAGAAGGATGCGAGTTGGCAAACATTCACTATTCCTCATTTTACACAACAGAAGGCGAAGATTCCCTGGAGTAGGTGTATAAATAATCTATAAGTAAACATTATGAAATTTATGACTATGAATACAGCTCCAAACAAATAGTGGTGTCAAAGCTTAAATTTGATAACTTCTTAGAAAGTAGCTTTGTGGAGAAGAGAGTCAGTTTACAAATTCTAGATCGGTTACTTTGTTGTGATATGTCACTCATTCCTTTCAATATGCTTGCTAGTCCTGGAAAAGCAGCATGATACAGGCTCAAACTTTGTTGCTTGCTACTCATAAGAAAATTCTTTTAATAGATTATCCTTCAAATTTTTAAAAATTTTGCTATGTATATACATATGACATTGGTCATCTTGATTAGTTGCATTCAGAAATATTTTTGTTTTATCGCTTGCTTGTGGAAACAAGGCCCATTTCAAGAGAAACTTGGTATCCAGTTGGAGAAACTAATAAGTCAATAAAAAAATCATGAGCAAATAAAGAGCATTCATAAAGTAATACATTGTTCAGCACAACTGGAAGACAAGAGCTGATAGTGTGTGGTTATCTAGCATATATATAAGGGGAAAAGACATTGCAGGTTAGCAAGGCTATATTTATAGGGAGATCTTACAGGAGTGCCCCTTGATCTAGACCTGAGATGATGGTCATTGTAGGTAGCACAGAACCAAGAAGTTACTTCGTGAACATTTAACCCAAGGTAAAGGTAATACAGCTAGTCAGACTTAACCCAGAAAAAATAACATACAGAATCAAGAGGTCATTCATATTAACCTGAAACTTTAACTTCAAATTCAAAACATTCAAAATATTTGATTGTATTGTAAACCAACTAGAATAATGCTTAAAGTGGTTCTAATTGTTGTGCTAAAAATCCAGCTATCCTGGTGGCCAACCAGAAACCAAAGTCCATAAAAAAATAAAAATGACACATAAATGAAGAAAGGCCATAAAGTGAAGCATTATAAAAACACGAGAGATGAAATTAGCTAAAGTTGGCATATTTTGCTTGGTTAATGTCCTTTGGGCTTGCTTGAAAGAAGTAGTAAATGCTAAGTATTCTAAAAAATTCTCTAAGCCTATCTTACAAGCACTGATTAAAAGAACTGAATACCAAATGTAACCAGCAGATTTCCTTTTCATTTATCTGCTTCTGAGAGTAAGTATTTTCTTATCTCCATCACTCTCAGAAATTCTCTTGCAATATTCCTATCTATACATATTCATCACTCTGACAACAGAATCAAGAATAAGAATTCAGATAAGAAAACATGATGTGAATTCCTTTATCTTTTAAATATGGGACATATATAAAAATGGATATATGAAAACAGCTTCTCAGAATGAACAATAAAAATAAGCGCCGTGTATCTTCATTTTATCCTAATAAGGGTAGCACAATAATACATACTGATCACTTGGGTTGGGAGTATTCATAATTCCTGTTTCTTCTCCTAAAAGTCAATAACAAAGGGCTCAACTTTAAGAAATCCTAGATCGATTGCCTCAGTGATTACACGTCTAGAGTTTATCCACCATGTATTCAATCAGACAGTGGGAAGGTTGGTCTGAGCACACAGATAGAATACTTTTGAAATCATTGCAGTTCTTGAGCTGACTGGGTTAGTTTTTATTGCACACTCAGACCTCAGAGACAAGAGGCAAGCGGAGTATTCGAGTAATTTCGCTCTAGTGAACTTCCACAACTACAGTTTTCTGAGAAGAAGGTTTTGTCCTTTACTTTGTTTGCATTTGTCTGGGAATACAGTGGTAAAAGACTTAGTAATAAACCTAACGTTATCAGTCTTATCTCAACTAATAACATTTCTAAATTAGGCAAGAAAATTTATACTGGATAACTTGAGATTTATTTATTGTAAGATGTTTTTCTATTTTGTCACTATTTCAAAGATCAGGGAAATAATTATTTTTTATTATTTTGAGATATATATCGCTAGAACAAAAAAGTGAAATCAAAGTTTTTCTAACAAAATATGATTCTACTCTTAAAATGTATATAATCATTATTAATAAATCTACTGGAAAATAGGTAATTTTTCTATGTGTATTTCTAAAGAAACAAAACAGCTGGTATAGAGACAAAACAGTTAATTTTCATTTAACATTGAAATGTATTTTACTATACTGAATTAGGAATATGCATTTAGAAGGCATTCACATCTAATTTTATCTCCTTTCAAAACCACAGGTGAAACGGCTAAGAAATTCAAAATCTCGAAAGGTTCCAAATTCTGCTGCCCAGCTGTTGACTTTTCTGGAAGTTCTGATGAGAATTCAAAACAAAAATATGACTAAAATAATGAACTATAATGCTTGTTTCTTGCTTTATTTCCTATACTAAGAATCAACTAGCTTTCCTTGCAGAAAAGCAGCTCAAGTCTTTGAACTACAGTTTTTAAAATTTGTGATTCAAACCCCATTCACTCCAAAAGGCCTTTCAAAAAGGATGTTTCCTATCATTCAACTTTCCTAAAAGCTGAGGCCTTGAAAACTAGCATTTACTTTGCAGATTTCAGCATTTTTGCCCTTGCTTTCTTCCTTTTAACGAACACTCAGGCCAAAGCACATTGGCAACAGGACTCTCTTCAGAAAGAAAAGGAGCTATAAGTAAGTGGATTTGCATATCAAAATGTTTTGTTCCTAGAGACAACATTTCCCTCTAAAATATATGAAGCAATAAACAATATTTCTACCATGAATTTACAGTCTTTGGGAACACTTAAATTCAACTTAATATTTATTATTTTTTGTGACTCAGATAAGCAATTATATATTGAAAATAAAGAGCTGCATATATATCAAAATGGACTCTCATTCTTTTAACATTCTGCACAACCAGACTATAGACCTCATGTTTTTCCCAGAATTGTTCTTTCCTACGGTCACCTGTGGCTGTAGAACTTGAACAAATTTTTCTACATTAAGGTCTTCCCTTGTATTAACTGCCACATTATAATCACCCCATGACATTTATCAAGAGAGATTTTGCTGAATGACACAGAAACTAAGTCAAACATTTCTGTTCTGCTATATAAAATTGCCTAAGAAGAGCAACAAAAAGTAGACGACTATTTGTCTGCAATTGCGTGAGAGAACAATCTTACATACTTGCCACCACATAGATGATAGTAATTTAGATCTCAAAACCAATAATCCACTTACTATGCTCTTTAGGAGATATAACTGTTGGTCATCGAACTGCTGTTACAAGTTTTTAAGTGCTTACATAAATACAAAATAAAGGTACTATACCTTATTTGTACATCTTGGGAACGCTATTTAGAAATACGACAACACAAATCCCTGTAAATAAAAAAGAACAGTTTAGTCAAAGGCATTTGTAAATCTGAATTAAAACAACAATTATATAATTCAGGAAAAGCATTTTGTAACTATCAAGTATTTCTGTACAACTTCTAGTGCTGATATAATTTTAATTCTATATATTCTTATAGATGGAGACAAATGCAATGTGGACACACGTGTGTAGCATTGAAAGAATGTTCTTTGTATTTAAATCTTGAGTGGTTATAGATCCACATATTGGATTGTTTTGGAAGCAAATATTTAAAGTTTCACAAGAATTGTGGAGAAAACTGATAAGATATACCATGACTAGACTTGATAAATTAAAACTAGGCAGTACATATGCCTGAATATATACAGTACAATTGTTATACTCGAGTAATAAAATGATTTACGGAAAAAAAATATTCTATACATATGCTTAGTATGTTCGGTTATTCAAAAAATACAAGGGTAATATGTTTCATTCTTCAACCTTTCGTGGTGGTGGTTGGATTTTTGAGATGGGGTCTTGTTAGGTAGTTCGGGCTGATCTTAATTTCGTTATGTAGCCCACGTCTGCTGGGACTACAGGCATGCCTGGTTCACACTGCAATCATTTGGCAAATATCAAGATAAAGGTTGAGTAAAATAATTGACACATTAATGATTTAGGATTAGTTTCACACTTTAAAAATATTATATATTGTGCTGGCTTTGGGATATCTAAGTTAGTATTTGGGAGGAGATATCTAAACTAGTATCTAGGATGATATTAACATTATATTCTCCTTATATTTGCCTCATTTTTTAGTAAGTGAGATTCAGGAATATTTACTCGCCTTGATACATAAGTAATAAATAGTATAAGATGCTCCGTATAGTTCTAAAACTAATCAGGAAAATGTATTCACATTTTTAATATATAAACATGTTAAATAAAAATGATGAATTCATATATACTTGTTAATACTAGCATAAAATAAAAGTAAAATCACATAGGATGAGGAAAGGGGAGATATAGGCACACAGTTGTGGAAATAAAAGAAAACCTGAAGATTATGAGATTGGACCTCAAATTTGTGGGAGTAGGAAATTACTTCCCTGAATGATCCTGTTCTCTTTAAGGTCATGTGGCATGTTTATAACAGGACTGGAATTCAAATCTGTCATAAAAAGAACTACTTTCATCAGAAAATTGTTGTTACGTGAAAAGAAGCTCACCTATACAAAGTTCCTGTAAATAAACTACTTGTTGGACAGAGAGTATTTATTTGTGGAAATAAGATAAAATTAAAGTGACTCTAAATTTTATCTTAATATATTACAATGCTGTTTATTTTTAATTGTTATATCCATCACCAAGATGAACAAAGAAATATTTATCTGCGATTCAGTGATGCTATCTTTATTCTCTAGCTGTTACTAATGGTGTGAAAAATGGATTAATAAATTTATAAATTTAACACAGGAATGGTTTTAGTTATACTCTAATTAAAGATGTATCAATATTTTTCTATTTTATTGCTCTTATACCTTTTAGAAAATATTCAACATATTTTCCTAATATCCAGTTGAAAACACAAAAATTTAAGAGTTGCTTAAAATTTGCTATGCATACTTCAGTACAATGTCTTTTAAATAAAGACATTTATTCAAAGTCTCTTGTGAATATTTCTTAATTACGGAAGTATTTTTTAATTTTACTTGCATATGTAGTTTGTTATGAGAAAGAAGACATATGCTCACAAAAGATTTGGTGTGTTGTTGATAATTAATATTTTATTTAATAAATGCATATGTACGAAGCATGTATTTATCAAGTACTTTGTAGTAGATAAGTCTGGTATTTTCCTAGGCAGCTGAAATATCTTAGTAAACATATTTTCAATAGTCTTATACTCTGTCACATATAATGCACCAATACTCAGGAAAAGAATCTGCACAACAAACATTAATAAGTAAATTATGTTTGCTATTAGAAATGACTATAAGGGGGGAAATCATCAAGGTGGGGAAAGAAGATTATGAATGCAGTAAGAGTAACTTGTATTACTTCAGAGAAACTTGAAAGAAACTTGAAAGAAATTTGAAGAAAGTGTGAACAATCTTTGCATGTGCTATACTCTATAATAAAATTGCTGGCTTCTAGTGGAGACTACGATGACAAAAATCACATTTGTTTAAATTTTAAAAGAAAGAATGGAATTCCATCCCATTATTTTTACTGAAAATATCCAAGTACTTTGCATGCTAAGTTTTTTTCAGTATTGCCTTTGACATTAAAATATGTCTATCATTATGTTTTAACAACAACAGAGCTCTAAAATATATCCCAATTTGTTTTAACAAGAAGTGCATAGCAATGGATAAAACAGGAACAAAAATTTGCCCTAAGGACCAGTTTCACAATGCTATAGGACCAAAGTGGAGACTGGTCTAAAGTGGTTCACTTTATATCTCAGTCCCAGGGAAAGCATTGCCCTTTACAATTGGGAATCAGGATGGTATTGGTTACCACAAAGTTTTCCAGTGCTTTTAGATAATTACTAGAAGGCACAGTACTACATTTTGCCATCTGCTAAAATGTTATTTGTGATACTGATCTTGTGATCTCAACAACCAAATGGATATAGAAATATACCAATGCATGTACTTTAGGGTTGAAGTTTCTTGAACTGCTTACTTATAAAATTTTATTACAGAACCTCATCAACTACCATCAAGACTTTATGAATTGCCTCTGCTACTACTTTTAAATGTAGATGTTAGTGTTTACAGTGTGGGTGGGATTCAAAATGCCTAAAATGAGGCACCCAATACTCAACTGTTCCTCCACAATGAAGAATCAATACAACGGGAGGAGTCGATAGGTGTATTATCAGGAGTGATTGTGGGCGACTTCTGGGTGGAAATCAGCAGGAGAAAAGTGGAAACTTTATCAGATTCAGGATCCAGGGAGAGCAGCATAGCAAGAGAAACAAATTATTCCGGCATCCGCCACCCCAGCTCTATGGCAGAGCGGGGGTGCCGGGAGCTTTGGAGCGAGGACGCTGAAGACCTCTCCTCTACAGGAGCAAGTATGGGGGACAGCACCTCATCACATTCTGTCAGTGCAGATGTGAGCAATCCTATAGGAAAGTTTCACAACTCTTCCAGGCTTACAGCCTAATTATAAAAGGAACCTGAAATCTGCACTGCAGTCTTAATTTGGAAATGGATTTCAAATTCTCTCCCAGGGAATTCTCAGAGTGCTATTGTCAGGCATCATTTTAAGAAGGGGGTTATTTGAATCTGGATACTCTAGGGATCAGAAACTGCTGAGTGTTCCCATCTCTGGGACCCCCCAGACATAAACTGTGTTGGCTCAGACGGTAGCTGCCTCCTAAAACTAACTTGACTCTGACTGTAATCGGATGAGAGCCCCGCGCACTGAGGGCGGTCACTGTAACACGAAGGAGAACTGAGTGCACCTTCCGCAGGAAGCCTGCGCTCAGAGACCCGGGGTACGACCAGACCTGTACAGACTCACTCTGGTGGCAGGACCGCAGGCCGAAACACGTGGTTCCCACCGTCCAGTTCCCCAACACCTTGCACAAGTACCGCTGCTTGGTACAAATGCCATAGAGGGGCGCTGTGCTCCCTATCCCATGTCTACTCCTAAAGCGGCTGGACCTGGTCACAGGACAGATACTGCAGGCTCCTCACTGCTATTGGTGCAGCCAGGCCAGAAACTCTTTCAAGTAGAAGAGCTCGCATTAATAGTACCTGACAAGTCCCCTTATCGCCTCATAAGGGCAACCACCTCCCCGTAGGAACAGCTGCAAGGTGATCGCCTAACATGTTGCACTGTTGGCCGCACGTGTTGTCGAGCGCCTAGAGGGTTCTTACTCTTGCGCAGACAGTGGGCCTCTCCAACTCCAGCACGGTGCGCAGCGCTCCTAAACTCGCTAATCATGTCTTTCATTGTGCAGCTGGAAATAAAGCCAATATTGCATAACAAACTAGCTCCCCAAGTCACATGTTTAAGAGAAAGCCTCTTATGAATAGACATCCATGAAAGTGGTAAGTTTATCTAACCTAGATGTATGCTTCTCAATGTAAGAAAATCTCAACAGGTTCCAAAGAAATCAAAATGGATGAAATGCCTGATAGAAAACTCAAAAGAATGATTTTTTAAGACTCTCAATGACAACCATGAGACCATAAACAGTTAAATGAAATTAGTAAGATTAAAAAAATTAGTAAGATAATGCAGGAGATGAATAAGAAGTTCAACAAAAGGATAAAGCTTTTGAAAGAGAACTGAAGAGAAAACTTGGAAACAAATGCCTAAAAAAATTAAATAAAAATTCATTTGAAAGCTTCAACAACAAGCTTGACCAAGTGGAAAAAAATATTGGAGCTTGAAGGCAGATCTTTTGAAATATCATGGTTAGACAGAACACAAAAAAGAAGAAAAAAAAAGAAAGGAAGAAAGAAAGCAAGCAAAAATAGGAAGAACTCTCGACATAGGGTTGGAAAAAAGTTTATGAATAAAACTCAGGCTGCACGGGAAACAATTCAAAGAATTGATGCTTGGGACCACATCCTATTAAGAGGCTTTTGCATGGCAGAAGAAATTACTAATAGAGTAGGGCGAAAAATCACAAACTGGGAGAAAATTTTTGCCAGCTGTCCCTCAGATAAAGGTCTAACATCCAGAATATATAAAGAACTCAAAAAGATCAAACCTCCCGAATTTAAAGACCCTATCCAAAAATGGGCATCTGAAATGAGTAAACATTTCTCAGATGAAGAAATAAAAATGGCAAATAAATATATGAAAAAATGTTCAACATCATTGGTCATTTGAGAGATGCAGATCAAAACAACACTAAGATACCATCTCACTCCAGAAAGAATAGCTATTATCAAGAAATCAACCAATAACAAGTGCTGGCGGGCCCGTGGGGAAAAAGGAACACTCCTCCACTGTTGGTGGGAATGTAGACTGGTCCAACCACTGTGGAAATCATTGTGGAGATTCTTCAGAAAACTACAACTAGAGGTTCCATTTGACCCGGCTATTCCTCTGCTGGGTATCTTCCCAGAAGAATTAAAATAATCATATCACAGTGATATATGCACAACCATGTTCATAGCAGCACAATTTGTAATAGCTAAGTCTTGGAAACAACCTAAATGCCCAACAACTGATGAATGGTTAAAAAAGATGTGGTTTTTCTACACAATGGAGTACTACACTGCCATAAAAAGGATAAACTAGAGTCATTTGTATGTAAATGGATGTTCCTGGAGAACATACTATTAAGTGAAATAAATCAGAAACTTATTAGTACACATTGAATTGTTTCTCTGATATGAGAAACCATAAGTGTAAATAAGGACAAAGGGGTAGAATAGATATTTTGTTCAAAAAAGAAAAAAGAGAGATAGTATTCAAAAGAGAGAACTAGATAGGGAAAAGGGGGATAAAGAAGAAGGTTAAAAGAAAAGTAAGATGAAAGGGGAAAAATGGTAAAGTGTAGCTCCACTTGTTGCAAATAGGGAGGGGTGGGTGAATGGAAGGGA
>PVJO010034141.1:0-11289 GCA_004026905.1 Hystrix cristata | reverse complement strand
TTGAAAGTGTGCATTTAGGATTGGTCCTTTCTGTATGGGGTGACCAGGTAGTGGACACCTCCCCTGGGCAAATTGGCACGACGGACCTAGTTGAGGACCCTAGTCGGGGGGAAGGGTCATTGTTTCGGCGGGAGATTCTGGCATAGAGACGGGGAGGGGAGGGGCTTTGTGAGAAACCAGCAATGGCCATTTTGGTATCTGGGGGGGGAGTCATCCTAACAGGGTGTAGGCTCAGTGTGTGGTGACATTAATCACAGAAAGTGTATCCATGAAAATGAGTCTTGTGAAGGGATCTGAGTGAAGCTGTGGGCATTAATTAGAGAAACAGAAAGACATCCGGAAGGAGGAAATAACATGAGTCAAGCTCTAGCCCTACAGATTACTTTTTTCAAAGTGTAAGAAATGGTAAGTGTGTGATCCTGCTAGAGCTCTCAGCTGCACTGTGAGGTGGGAGGTTTCAGAAGCAAGGTCTTCCTCATGGTGATTGGATTGGATTTGTAGCTTTAGTTACTTGTTTGCCCTTTTGATGTAATTGCACTTTGAGAAAAACCAGAAATAATAATTTATTGTTTTTTTCACTTTACAGGAATACAGTGGGCCTTCCCAATTATATGACCTTTCCTTTTCTATGAATCACTAAATGCATTGCACAGAATATTTGTACATAGCAAAATTTGTAAATGAATAAGACTTTTTTTATGAATCGCCTCCTAGACACCAGTTGTGTTGCATTTGAATGGGTTTTGTTTACAAAATTTTTCAACTGGTTTGCCACTTGCCTCACCCTCACCCCTTAGAGTGAATACTCTTTCCACAGCCATGGTGATTTTTGGAAAATTTTAAGTCAGTCAAGTTAATTCTTTGCTGAAAGTTTCTAGTGACTTTCTCACTCTAATAGGATCCAGTGATCTTATAGGACCCCGCAGGTCTTGCTTCCCACTGACAACCGATCGACTCATCTGCTCCTTTCTCTTTCTCTATCCACATGGCTGCTCCCGACTTCCTGTAGATCTCTCCTCACGTGCTATCTACTCACTGGAGTGTCTCTTACTACCTGCGATGACATGAATGTTTGTGTCCCTCCAAAATTAACATGTTGAAACTCTAATTTCAATAAGTTGGTATCAGAAAGTGAGATGTTTGTGAGGTGATTAGGTCATGAAGGTGAAACCCACTTGAATGGGGATAAAAAGTCTACAATTTGCAGCCTAAAAGAGGATCCTCAGGAGAACCTGAACATTCTGGTCCAGCTTCCAAACTGTGGGAAACAAATTCTGTTGTGTATAAGCTACTTAGTCTTGGTGCTTTTTTATAGCAGCTCAACGTGACTAAGACATTACTTTGTCTAAATAATCTTTCCTCAACTCTCTTAAGAACTTTCTCTTCTTACCTTGATTTTGTTCACATTGATCAGCACTGTCTGACATATCTTTGTTTCTTATCTATCGTTTCCCATGGAAATGTAAATCCTGTGAAAGTGGGTACTTTCTTTTGTTCACTCTCCTAATACCAGAAATATTAACAGATAATAAGTTCTCAAAAATATTTACTGAAGGAATGAATAAAATTATTTTATTTATTTCTGTAACATACATAAAAACATAAAAATTGCATCTATTAATGGTGTACTACTTAATGTTCGATACGTGTATACATTGTGTAATGTTTAAACATTTATATTCTCAAACATTTATCATTTCTTCATGATAAAAAGATTCAAAATCCTTATTTCTAGCCATATGAAATACACAGGGCATTATTGTTACCTATATTTACCATACTATGCAATAATAATGAACTTATTTCTCTTATCTAACTGTAACTTATCTAATTTAACCATGTAACTTACTATGTAACTTATCTAACTGTAACTGATCAACATTTCCTGGCCCCCACCTGGCATTCTTCCAACCTCTGGTAACCACCACTCCACTCTCAAGTTCTATAAGGTTAAATTTTTAGGTTCCACATAGGAGTGAGATCATGTGGTACTTGTCTTTTTGTGTCTTATTTCACAAAGTTATTTTCAATCATGCTAATCTTTAACATTTTACACTTTCATTGTAACTCCACTATGGGAGCTATACTATACTAAAAATACTTTATGAAATAAAGTAATTGAAAGAAGTTGGCATGCACTTCCAGAACGTGTGCCAGCAGGGCTCTTCTGCTTTTCCACGTGCTGTTCAGCATAGTGACAGCGTGTCATGAATCAGATGAGAATACCTTCTTTTAAAATCAGAAGCCATTAATATACAGTTGTTGAGTTTAACAAGCCAGGACTTCAAACGTATCAACAACAACAAAAATCCTGCTGTTTTCTTTTAGTAGAGTGGTGAGATTGCTATGGCAAATCCGGGAGAGGTTTGTGAAGGACAAATCTAACAGGAAAATGAATTACACTCTGGGCCACTGCTTTGGAGAGTGGAAGAAAGGCTGGAGTGGTTTTGTTTGCATTAGAAACACTAAAGGAGACAGAGAGTTACTAACATCTCAACCCCAGCATCCAGCGGGCATGGATGGGGTGCCACACACCAATCAAAGTCTGCCTTTCCTAATGAGGATGAGCCATCCTGCACTAATTTAAAGAAGGAGCCAGGAATTGCCGCTTTGTTATCATACTTGTCTTCAAGAATAAAAGATGGCCGTAAGAAGGTTTGAGACCAAGTTAACATTCAAGTCTGTGTTTACCCAGGAATCTTCAATCTAAATAATGTAACCTGTTTATCCATCTGCTGCAGCGAAATGAAAATTGGCAATTGAGAGAGTATCTTAACAAATTGGTATCATTTGAAAATTTCCTTGAACTCTTCACATTCTACTTGACTGGTTTACAGTGGCCTAGCAACTTAGTCAAGATGGAGGACACTGTGATGCACTTTTTGTAGACTATCATAGAGAGCCAGACCGATGAGCTCTGTAGAGGTTTGGGTTGAAGAGTTTGGCCATTTGGAAAATAATACAGGTTTTGTGGGTTATCCGTGGATTCTATGTGTGTCAAAAAATTTCATGTTGGGAATTCCAGTCCATAAAGGATTTCATAGTAGTTCCATTACAAATGGAGCTTTTGAACAAGGACCCAACATATATTACAGCACGAATATTCTTATGCATGAATGCATGTTTTGTTGTCTATTAGACAAAAACAATGTTAGAAGTTCTCCCGTGACACCCAAGTTCTCATGGTGTTATACTACTACAGAAAGCTGTCTCAAGAAGTTGTAGCCCCAGTGGCAGTATTCCAGTTTATATTTATGTTCTTGGAGAAACCTCTCTGGTGGTGGAATGTGTGCCCAGTGCCACGAGACACCCAGGCTGATAGCGGAATAGGAATGCTTGCTTAAGCATTATTAGTTAACTACACACCAAACTCACTATGCAAGCTGGGGATTTAGCTCAGTGGTTAGAGTGTTTGCCATGCAAGTGCAAGGTTCCAAGTTTGATTCCCAGCACCAAAAATAAATAAACAAAACTGACTATGCCAAGTTTGGTCACTTTTTTTTTTTTTGCCTCTTAATGCTTGCCACTTGTTTTCAATCAGCAATATCTAAAGTATCCCTTTTATCATGCAAATTAAAAATGCACGCCTCGAATATTTTCTGAGATGTTGACAACAGAATCTCAGAGGAAGCCCAGTTCTTACTGGGTTCTGTTGTACCTTAGATGGTCCTGTAACACATAACACATTGTAAACAATAGGTTTTAAATTAAAAGTGGTCTGCTGGCCCAATGACCCCAGTAGTAACATTGGGGCCTCACCTGTCCTCCTCATTTCCAGCATAACCAAACTCAGCACTGAGCTGGGGATTCTGGGTGACCCTATCTTTCCCCATCTGCTCCTTTATCCTGCACCATCCTCTTTCCTGCGTGGAAAAAGACTCCATTTCCAATAAGGAAAAAGACAGGAGTTTATATCAGAAGTGAACTCATTTTCCTCACAAGGATTTCCACCTTCTGGGGCTTCCTTGACTTAGGGCACAATTCCTGCAGCAGTTGATGCATTGGCCCTCACTATTCAGCTGGGGAGCTTTCTGCTGCTACTGAAAGAGCTGTCTGCCGACCCCTGGGTGACTCGAGAAAACATGAGCTTGTTCCATGGGTCTGTTCCATAGGCAACACCTTTCATTGTTTTGCTTTTCATTTGCTTAAGGATAAATGATGATAACACAAGCCTGTTTATCATCTGTACAAGATCTTCCACTTCTGGTCCTAAAGCTATAATCAAACAAAATGCACAGGAGTTGAGTACAGGTTCGTTCTCTCAGTCTCTCTCTCCCTTCCTGGCTCCGTTGGCTACCTAAATTCACTCAGCCTCTTTCTCCTTGCTATATCTAACAGCTGTAAAACAAAAAAACTTGGGAAAATTCATTGTTAATTAGCTACAATGAGAGGGGACGAGGACAAAGAGATATAGATAAAGCAATAACCTCCCAGGATCCTTACGCTAAATAATGTTTTAATCTGTTATAATCTGTTTAACTTCTTTTTTCCCAGTTTATGACAAATCTCATTTTATGTCTTTAAATGGAATGTTGAAATGCATCAGACGTGGGAGTTGAAATGCATCCTTGTGGGAGTAAGATACATATAAACTGTATACTTAGAAAAGTAATTAAGAAATTTTATATCTATGAAGGGACTCAATCTAAGCCTAAACTTTACTGACTTAGACACTATAGGCGTGGGCATTTCACAAAGCTTAATGAACAGGAGAAGCTTCGACCAGTGGGCCTATAAATGAGTAGCCAGTAAAGCAGACAGAGTGCAAGAAGAGGAAAATGATAGGACCAAGAGATAATACATAGAAGACCAGGTCATGAATACAGCTGAGGCTGTTCCCCGTGTCTCTGAGTAATTCAAGATATTTTCCTGGGAAGGTGGGGATCTCGCAGAAGTAGCAATGAAATAACAAGCCCTTGAAATCCGGTCATTATTTTTAATCTGATCACTTTTTAAATATGCAAGGATGGCTTGGGTAAATCCAGCTTGTATTTTATTTAACCAGCAGGTAGAATTGCTGTGTCTTTTAACACAGGTGTATATCTTTTGTTTCAATATCCTTCCTCTGTTTGATTTAAAGTTTAATTAGTCACTGTTTAGTGGACGACCCATTATATTCTTGTAGTATATAATGTTATAAAGTGTTCATCCTCACTTTGCAAGAAAAAAAGAATCTTTAGTTACTTCTGCTCAACAACTCTCCCTGTTCATTTAAAAGGAGCTAAGAGCATTTTCTCCGGCACTGCTGCTATGTTCCTGATGTATCCAGCAGACCTTGACAAGTGGAGCACAGAAAGCTTATTTCTGTACGATAGGAGTGGTGCTTCACTTCTGCCTAGGAAACCTTTATAGGCCAGGCTTTGGTTCCACCAAAATGAGCCGAGACAATCCCACAGCTTGTTCAGAACATAACTTGCTCTCCTTGCTTCATTTCACTGGCTTTCTGAAAGCAGAAGCCACTTGTTGCTTCTAGTCATCTCAATTCATCCATCAATTTGGGCATGATTTTTATGAAACATCGGATTCCTTAGGGACCAAAATAGAAGGATTTCAAATCCGGGTCTTTTGTGCTTGGGTGGAAGTTCTCGGTGCCTTTCCTATCCATAAACTCACAACTTATATTTATTTAGGCTGTTTTAGTTTTTGATATGTTCAGAATGAATTTTCTGCAGTCGATAAAAACACTGAAAAGAGCTGTGAATTTTGTGTTTTTTTTGGTGCTGGGGATCAAACTCAGGGCCTTGTGCTTGCTAGGCAAGGCTCTACCACTTGAGCTATATCCCCAACCCCAGAGAAGTGTGAATTTTTGCTGAGCTTAAAGCTAACCTGTTTGAAGGACCATGAAAATCTTAGAAATATACCCTGTAAGTTTAGGAACATGAGGATCTCTTGAGGCAAATGCAGTATTGTTTGAGTGCTGGAAAGAAGGGAATTTGTTTTGTTTGGTTTGGCTAATAGTAGAGTTAGGAAAATATGTAGCTTCTTTTCTTCTTTCTTGACTGGCAGGACACGTAAAATAAATACTAAACATTAATTCCTTCAGAGAATTAGAATCGAGAATGTTAGTTTCATTTGGCGTCTTACATTTTGATTGGAAAGTTATTAAAGTTTTACTGAGATTGATGCAAAGTAATGGTTCTCTGTCTTCTGAGCATCACCGAGGAACTTGTAGAAATGCAGACTCTCGGCCTCCACCACAGACAAATTCAGAGACTGGAGTTGATGCCTACCGCCTGAGATTTGATATGTCCTCCTGGGGCAATTGCTGGTGTAGGGCATGGGGCTGCCTTAGAGAGCTTTCAGCTGACTTACTCCTGGGAGGACGAAGGAGGTATTCTCTTCCACATGTGACATGACAATAACCTGCATTTTAAGCACAGATTGTGAAACTAATCATGTACCTAATTAATTCCTGTTTCAGAAGTGACCTGCTTAAGGACAAAACCTGTCTTCTTTTGTGTAAGGGCAGAAGTGAAAATGACTGTACCAAAAGTGGGAATTGTATTAATTTTAGCCATTAAAGAATAAACGTGCTTATTTAGTGAATCTAGGTGTACCATTGTGAGAAACAGTAAAGATGAAGAAGGGTAAATATGGAATATGCCTTTTCTCCAGGGTCACTTTTTTCTAGCCAGCTTACTGTGAACTCTGTCACTCTTATCTATTCCTTCTTCCCTTTGTCAATCTCTGTCGCTTTTTCCTTTCCAGAGCATTTCTTACTTCTATCCTACTATACAATTTGGTCATTTATTATTTTTTTATATATATATATTTGTCTCCTACCAAAAGAATGTAAACTTATCAAGGAACATATTTTTACCCTCTTACTCACTACATTCAATAAACATTTTCGGAATAAATGGAAGGCAGAGTGTTTATATTCTTCCATAAGAATAATGAATAAATTGAACAGCATGCTGAGAATTTAACCAAATAGAGGAGATAAGACATTTCAGATTGGCCTGGGGAAACAGGCTACTTGTCCAGGATGTGGGATTTCCTTCTTATTTTCATGATATTATAATGAGCCAAGTTACAGGCAAAAGTGTAAGTTGTAATAAGAGAAGGAGGAACTGGTGTTCCAACGGGCTCATATGTTGGGTGAGACTTAAAGGTTGAAGATGGATAGGATATTTTTATTGTGTAAAAACACAATGCAATGAGGTCCCAAGGGCTATAAATAAGTAATAAAACAGATTGGCATATAAAGAAAAGAGAATACCTTAAAAATAAAAGAGATTATATTGAATATGTGAGTTAACAAATTTCTTAGGTGTTTTGTGTCCAGAGACTTCGCAAGGAAACCAAGTCTAGCAGGTGATGGCTTTTGTGAAATTACTTATGTTGCTATTTATGTCAATTTATCTTGACCGTTTTCTCTAGTCCTTGCTGCCTCTCAGCAACCCACTTGTAAAAATTAGGAAGGTAGAAGGAAAAGATAACCAAGGGCAGATTTGATTAGCATTCTAATGTTACTATCTTTGACTAATGAAAATTACTTTTTAAAATAATTTACTTCCCTTCATAATATTCTCGTCCTAAGTGGTAAGGGCAATAACATTCTAAATATGTGAGGTAATAGAGAAATTAAATGGTTAGTTGACTTTCTGCAATGTACACTTAGCAATATGGAAAATTAGGTCAGTTCTTTCTCTTAAATTCTCATCAACTCTATAGTGCCTCAAAATTACATCTCTGTCTCATTAATAACTCTTATAAGGGATATATGTTTTTTAAGTAATATTTAAGTACCCTTTTCCTCTTCCTCTTCCCCTTCTTCTTCTTTTTCTTCTTCCTCCTCCTCCTCCTTCTTTCTTCTTTTTTTTTTTTTTTGCTAAAGAGAATGCTAATTATTGAAAGGATTTATCCAACTTCAGAGTGATCTCATTTGAAGCCTGAGAATAGTTTAGGTTCAAGCGAATTTGCTTCAGTAACTGAAGGATAATAGTATTTCAATTCATCATAGTAAAATTCATCTGAAAACTGAAAGAACAGTGAGCCACCATGTTTTTGAAGCAGGTTTATGGTGTAACTGCCCTTTTCCTGACACAGCCCAGCAACAACTAAGAAACTAAACCGTTCCCCCTAAGCTGTGGCTATTCATTTCCGCTGCCATCCTCACCTGCTCTGGTAAAAAAGAATGCAAATGAAAACAGCCATGTTGGCTTCTGTTGTTTGAGAGACTCTAAGGACAACTCGGCATCTAGCAGATGGAAATAAAAATAGTGGGTTTATGTTTTACTAATTATAGATTTCGAAAACAATAGCTGTGTCAGGAAAACACATGTTTAGAAAAATGAAAAGTGAAGCACAGCTATTCACAAGTTACTTTAGAGAAACAGGGTTATGTTTTACGTGTTAAACTTGGATGTTTGCTAGAGAAATTTATTTTTAGCAGAAGCAACAAGTATTGGGGTGTGTGTGTGTGTGTGTGTGTGTGTGTGTGTGTGTATTAGAGGGAAAGAGAAAGAAAGAAGAGGGAGGAAAAATAGGGAAAGGGAGGAAGAGACAGGAGAGAGATTTCGTTTTCCATTCCCTGAGGTTTGGTTTACGCAGGTTTCCTTGAATGTAAATTTCTGTCCTGAGGAGTGAAGTCTCACAGGTTTTGAATCAGATTCCAGTCTGAGGGTGCGGCCCTACTTTCCTTTGTTGGAAGGAGCGTAGAAACCAGATGCTTGTGACTACACTCATCTAGTTGCTTTGGATACCTATTTGCCTCAGAATTCACGAAATGCCTGAGTGTGAAATCTGGAGATGAAAAGGTTGGTTGTCCAGAAATTTTTACAGAATTTTTATATGAAGGGTTTTCTAACTGTCCATAGGTAATAGTGAAGATGATACATTTTGAAGAATTAATTGAATCTTCAAGAAATGAGAGACCTGTGTATTGGCAGTAGTTTAGAATGTAAACACACTCAATTCCACTGCACAAAATCACACTTAATTCCCTTGCACAGTAGCACTTCAATATTGAGCAAAGCAACTTAAAAGTATAAAATATAATTTCCAGAAATTTATACTTAAAATATGCTGTCATTAATCTTATTTTCTCAGTTCTTCTGTGAATGTAACTGTAGACTTGGTTGTTCATTTTATTGAAACACAAAAACAACCCGTTTCATGTTATGATCTGACATATCATATGACAGTGATATGATATGAACAATGGGGTCACCTCCTCCTCTGCCCTTCCTGGGTTGCTTATTGGCTCTTCAGTGCAGGGGCCCTCAGGAGACACTGGTATTCTCTATGGACAAAGAAAATACCAAGAAAGGGGTCAAATATGAAAAATGATCGTATTAACTCAGCGATGGAGGGTCAGGATTAAGTGGTGCACAGAACTCGGTAAATTAATGGAAGCCTATTGTGAGGAACAGTGTTCAGCATGAGGCAGAGCAGAGTCTTGCTGGTACAAGTGGAATTGGAGAATGACGATATAACTGATGTGATTGAGCAGCAGACAGGAAGTGTGTACTAAAAAGGGAAATTTCTTTTTGCTCCAGAACTCTATTCCACAGGCCAAGAATACATTCTCAGAAAACTGCACTGTGGTTCCTCCACCTCCCACAGCTACAGTGTAGTCTTTTCTGTTCTTTCACTTTCCCCTCTCTGAATTCCTTTATTTTACATAAAGTAACATACTTGTGCATATGGGTATTGTATTTTGTCCTTTTACTAAAAGGCCAATGGTAAGTTTTGACTGACACCAAACGAAGATAGGATGGAAGATAACACTGGTTATCTGAAAAATACCTCATTTCTCCATTACTGACATGCTCACTCAGCTCTTATCTTTATATTCCAATAAATTAGTTTGCCCTCATTCTTTTTTTTAAATTTTATTTTAATGGTACATTTTAGATGTACATAGTGATGACATTCATCATAGGGGATTTGTACCTGTACATTACATATATTGTTGCTTCTGTTTTTCCCATTCCCCTCCCCTCAGCCCCTCCTCCCTCCCTATTTACAAAAGCTTTGTTTCCATTTTTTTCCTTCCATTTCTTATTTCTCTTGTCCCTCTGTTCCTTTCTCCCTCCCTTGTTCTTTTTCCCATTTGGACATTTTCTTCCCTTTCCCAATATAATACATTTTAGTCTTTATTTACACGTCTGTTTCTCACACCAGAGAAACTATGTGCTATTTAAACATGTGTGTCTGATTTATTTCATTTAAGAGTATGGTCTCAAGATGCATCCATTTGCCTAGGAATATCTCAAGCTGATCATTCTTTATGGCAGAGTAGTACTCCATTGTATAAAAAAACCACATTTTCTTTATCCATTCTGCTATTGATGGGCATTTGGGCTGCTTCTAGAATTCAACATCACTAGTTATTCGAGAGATGCAAATTAAAACAACCCTGACGGTCCACCTCCCTCCACAAAGAATGGCTATTATCAACAAATCAGCCAATAACAAATGCTGGAGGGGCTGTGGAGAGAAGGGAACACTTCTCCACTGTTGGTGGGAATGTAGACTGGTGCAACTGCTATGGAAATCAGTGTGGAGATTCCTCAGGGAACTAGGACTACAGATTCCATTTGACCCAGCTATTCCACTTCTTGGTATATTCCCAAAAGAATTAAAAGCATTATACCACACTGATATATGCACACCCATGTTTATAGCAGCACAGTTTGTAATAGCTAAATTCTGGAAGCTGCCCTCATTTTTTTACCAAAAAAAACCCAAAAAACAAAACAAAAAAAAAAACCCTAAAAAACAAAACAACAACAACAACAACAAACCAAGCAAACAAAAATGAGAACAACATAAAAACCCTTGTGTTTCTTGTTTCATTTAGCATTGTAAGAGGATAATTTTATTGCTATTTTGTACATAGTATTTATATGTAAGGCAATATTTGTTTAAACAGGGGAAAATTACTCTAAAAACCAAATCCTAGATAATCTTCCCTTCAAGTCAAACATCTTGTTTACATAAATTTCATGTTTAAAAATAGAGTATTCTGTTCTAGTTGGAAGCAACAAGAGTATGATTTATCTGTAGAGAGTTTAAAAGCAATTATAAAATTAAGTGCGAGTCAGTACTGTTTTATTACCAAGCCCTTTGGAAAATTCTAAATGTCATAGCTCCTTACTAGAGCAGACTGCTCGCAGGCTACTGTAAAAGGAATGTCCCATTTAATCCTTGAGCACCCCTATGAAGTAGGCCTTATTAACATTTCCACTTTACAGAGGAAGAAACTGACAGTAAGAGATGTTAATTTGCCTTCATAGAATCAGTCTGGTTGGTGTCACCAGGAACTACTTTCATAACCAG
>PVJO010034140.1:0-11297 GCA_004026905.1 Hystrix cristata | reverse complement strand
CAGCATGTCTTCACACTGAGAGCTCTACCCAGGGCTTGCTCATGGTCCAAGGAGCTACCTTCTTGGTGACACTTCTTTTAAAGGGAAACCCTTTTCAATCCATGCAGTGAGAAGTACAGAGAGCATTAGTCACTGTTATGGTTTGTGTCTAGATGTCCCCCCAAAGCCTCATGTGGTAAGAAATAGCTGGATCTAGAGTATGTGATTACTAAATTGATCCATTGATCGGTTTGGCATGGTTCTGCTGGGATCAAGGATGTGAAACTAAAATTAAGGGTGGGAGTGCTACCCGCCCTAAGGGCAGGTAGCCTAGATAAAAGATACAGGAAGAAGCTAACTAGCTGCTTGTTTGCATTGCTTATTTGCATACATTCCTTGCATTTCCTGACCTTACTTTGCTGCTGGTTGGCTGCGGGTCTGTCATGCCGCCGGCCCTGCCTCTGCCATGCCGCCCTGCCTCGGACCCAGCGGACTATAGACTGAAACCTCTGCAGACTGTGAGCTAATAAACCTTTCTTCCCCTAACTTTGGGTCTCGGGTATTCTGTCCCAACAACGAGAGAAAAGTAACTAAAACAGTCACCAAGACGTTTATACGTCATAGTGGAATATCATTGTTGGTTTTGATTCTCACGTTATTTGAGTAGCTTTTATAAATCCACGGAAATTTATGGAAACCAACAGGAGACTTAGCATTCTCTGGCTATTGTGCTACAGAGAGCCATTGACGGAAAATAACATTTTGCTGTCTGAAATGCCGTGGTACCAGAACTACTTGGGGGTAATATATTGTTTATAGAGGAGAGGTCTGGTTCATCAGATTAAAATGTGCTAACTCCAAATCTGGCGCAGTGGTACATGTCTGTACTCCTAGCTACTCAGGAGGCTTGAGGCAGGAAGACTGCAAGTTTAAGGCCAGGTTGGGCAATTTAGTGAGACCCTGTCTCATCATAAAAATATTAAAAAAGTCTGAGGATGTAGCTCACTGTTCCGTGGGTTCAATCCCCAATACTGAAAGAAAAGAAAACTTGCTAACTCTTTTTTCCCTGCTTTTCTTTTTTCTTTTCTGTTCTCTTCCCCTTCCTTCCTTTCTTCCTCCCTCCCATCCATCCATCCTTCCTTCCTTTTTTTTGGATACGATTTCCCTAAGTTGCCCAGGTAGAACTCAAACCTCCAGTGCTCCTGAGCCCCACCCCCCTCCAGGTACTGAGATTACAGGCAAGTACTGAGCTCTTAATAATGTGTTTCTTGTCTTTTTGCGTAGAAATTCTTTTTTCTTTTTTTAACCAACAGAAAAATTCTGCCGAAAGCTAAGGGAATTGTTAGCCATGCATAGTGGTGCATACCTGTAATCCCAGCTACTCAGTGGGCTGAAGCAGGATGATCACAAGTTTGAGGCCTGCCCAGACAATTTAGGGAGACCCTGTCTCAGAAAAAAATAAACAGGGCTGGGGAGGTAGCCTAGTGTTGCGTGGTCTCAATCCTCACTAATGTCTACATAATAAAGTAAGAGAACTAGTACTACATCAGCTGTTGCAGGCACACCGCCACCTTCAGAAATATTCAGGAAAGCCAAGACCTGGACTGACATTGTTAGGTATGTCTGCCGCAGAGCAGTACAGTGTCCCACAGCTTGGCTCAAAGTGTAGCTCAGGGCCGGATGATGTCGGTTTATCATACCACAAGCTGCCACAGAGCCCCCTGAAGTCCTGGCCAGCCGTGTCACATCACACCGCGATGAACATGGGGCAGGTGTCTGTTCTGAACCATACTCGCACCTGGCACCAGGACAGAGCAACAGTGGAGAGCATGGGGGTGGGGGCAAGCTTGGTCCAAGGAGAGCTCACACCAACCTTATCCACAGCTCCTCCTCTTTTCTGAAACTTGAAACCACACCCCATCCTCTACACACACCATCCTCCATTTCAGCCTCATTGCCCCCAGAAGCCTCAGAGTTCAGCCAGGCACAGAGTAGGTGCTCAGGGACCCATGAGTCTGTGGAAGGAACAAAGGAATGCGTGAGAGCGACAGGGACGAAGCCACATTTGCTGACCCTGAAGACTCCTCACACCACTCTGCTGACTCATCACACAGTTCCTGCAGGAGAGCTTTGACCTCTTTCCAGGATTGTTTTGGGAGGCGGAGAGAAGAGGGGGTGGCGGCTGTGGTCTGAGCTGCTGATTCCCTGCCCCACCCTTCTCCTCCAGGAGATTGGAAAGCTGTGTATCTTGTGCAGATTCCCCAGGGCAGGTCCTAAGTCACAGGAGCAGCTGCTGCTACTGTTAGAAATGGTAACGCCACACAGCTTTGGAGAGGTTTGCTGCGTATGATTTTGCAGTGGAGCTAGTGCTACACAGGGAACATCCGCAGCGGTGAGGGGCTTAAGAAACAAACAGAAAACTTGGTTAATTGGCTGTGAGTGGATAGGGTGGGGAAGAACATAGCTAACTACCATCCTGAAGTTTTCCCAGATAGTGCAGATCAGTTATCTGTGTCATATCAAACAGTCACATCCAGTCCAGGAAGCATGTAAATTGTGCCTGGTACATACAGGGTAGACATATACTAGACATCTGTCATATGAACAAATGTAAATACTATAATTCTTAGTCACAGATCATTGAAAGTTTAAGACTACCTGATGGTGGTTGAGTATTTATCATGGGCTGATTATTCATTTCCCTGTGTGCTTTTCCATGATACAGTGTTTCTTCCTGGTTGGCCTCTAGTTGCTCTTCCTTCCATCTCAAATGGCTGCAGGCTCACATTTGTTATGTTCCTCAACTTTGCAGGTGTTTCTAGTGTACTCCAGGCCCAGCTAGTTGGCCCAGAGAGGAGAGCAAAATTAACTCAACGTTAATCTTAGATCAGCCCTCTTTTTCCCACCCCCAAGAAGCCAGTGCTGTTTTTACCATAAGAGAGCATGAAGAGCCGTGTTTATACTTTAGAAACAAATGTTGACAAAACAAGTGACCGAAGCGCAGGAGAGAGTGAGCTGGCAGTGAGGGTTTGGTGAGGGAAGCGTGAGTGGATATTTCTCTTTGAGGTATGTGTTTTTCCCTCCTTTGTACCACTAGCTGCAGGAGCCCCTAGCAGAAGTTTGAGTCTTCATTCCACAATAGGAGAAACAAAGTCAAGTTCATTTAAAAGGTTGCAGTGTTTTTGATTGTGGAAGTCTAGGAGAAGTGGCTAACCATCGAAATTGAAGCTGTTAAGAGGCAGAAGTGGTATGAGCAGGTGGTTAAGTGCAGCCAGCTGCAGCTGGGACCAGGAGAAGGTGAGCCATCCAGATGCGGGTGGCACCACCCGGGTTCCTCCCAGACAGCCCCGCAGGAGCACCATCCCTACAAAATAAGCTCTTCCCCTGGGTTGTGGCAGGTTCTAGGAGGCACCTCTGCCCCTCCACGCACCCAGCTCTCTGCTGAGTGACTTTCCTGTCTGTTTCTGCCAGGAGCCGTGGAGAACTAGTTGCATTATAATTTAAATGCTCCAGCCTGTTGATCCTTTGCAGACTGCTCCTTCACACTTTGTTCCACTTCCTTGTCCACTAACCCTCGGGCCCCCAAGGATCTGAGCTCCTGAAGCCATTTCTAGCAGAGCCTTTGGGTCTCCCAACTGGAAAAGGATAAAGGCCTGCCTGCTCCACATTGCCGACTCCAGACACCTGTTTTTCATTCCTTGTACACCTTTTTCTCATTCTGCTTCAGAGCTGATGCCACCTCCCTAGGCCCCACCCTCTCTGATGCATAGCAACTCTGATAGGTGGTTCAGGTTCACTCTACATTTGCAGAGGCTGTGAATGCTTCCCTTGAAGACCTCCAGCTGCCAAAGTCAGAGGCCTTCACTTCCATGCCTGCCTGCCCCCTGCTAACACAGAGGAGGGCTATCCTTCCTGTTTTCTTGCTTGTTTGCCTCCAGCATAGCCATCCTGCAAGCCAGGGGTCTACTCATCACTTGAATCCTCTCTCCTTCCCTCCATCTGCACACTCTGTGGTCATTAGGGCAGTGTTATCTCTTGAAGTTATGTTTGACCCTCATCAAGGCTCATCGACCCTAGCTAGGCATGGTATTACATGCCTGTGATCCCAGCACCATGGGAGGCTAAAGCAAAAGGATCACAAGTTCAAGCCTAGCCTGGGCAATTTAGCAACTCAGTGAGAGCCTGTCTCAAAATAAAAAACAAGGGCTGGGGGTGCAGCTCAGTGTGAAGGCGCTATGTTTAATCCCCAGTACTGAAAAAAAAAAAGAACTGATCACCCTTTCCTCTGAACCCCTTCTTTGGCCTGTATTACTCTTAGTGCCTATTAGTTTACAGTTGTTTAGGGATTACTTCTTCCAATTTTTATTGGCTTCCTGGTGCCCAGTCAATTTCATACAACTCACATGGAGGGAGAACTGATTGAACTGGTTGAAATTGTCAATGGGTAGTTAAAATTTGGAATGTATTAGTAGTTTTGGAAAAAATATTGGTAAAGGGGGCAAATCCTATGCCACCCTTGAAAAATTTATGCTATATCTATGAAAATTGTTGGGAAAAAATTCATCTCAGAAACTCTGCTGTATAGATTCTGTCATGCAAATTAAGCACAAAGCTATGATCAAAGTAAGTGTACCTGATTTAACAATAAAACAAACAAGCTGGTAATAAAAGGCATCCCTCCCTTCCCCTATGTACTTCCAGTCTTGCACTGGAGGGTCAACCAGGTTTAAATGTTCTCTTGTTGTTTTTTTGGCTGTTACTAATGTATCTCTGGATTCTGTGGTTTAATCGCAAACAGGGCTAGTGAACAGTCCCTAGAAACCATGAAGAGTCATAAAATACATAACACTGAATCATTGTTCACAGTGAATCACTATTACCAATTTCATTGTGAAAATTATTATTGTTTTGGTTTTAAATTTTTATTTTTGTGGCATGGGGGATCGAACCCAGGGCCTTCATACGAGGTACATTCCCAGACACTCTCCTCTTTTAAAATTGTGGGACAGGTTTTCCCTAAGTCACTAAATTGCCCAGGCTGAGCTTGAACTTGTGATCCTCCTGCCTCAGCCTCCCAGAGTGCTGGAATTACAGGTGCACCTACCCGGCCCTGCTCCTCAGTGTGAAAATTATTGAAAAAATATTCTGAACAGGTGCCTTTAAGTCTTGATATAGTTGATTCAAAATGCTCGCCTTTCACTCTGTCTTTTTAGGTTAGGAAGGGAATTTTTTTGATGTATACTGAATAGACTGAGGAGTGAGAAAGGGTACAGTTCAGCTGCCTCAGTTCAGAATGCAGCATGGTGCCTCAGGCAGAAAATAAGTTGGTAGGTAGAGACTGGAGCACATTTAATTAAAAGTACTGTACTAAAAGAAACTGTAGCAATTATATATTATTAACCTAAGTGGTGCTGAGGCTTTGAAGTTGTTTGCTATGTCCCATTATTTTCCTTGACGGCACACCATCTGAGATGGAGCTGGAATGTTGTAGGTATTTTGAAGAAGAGCACTGTGGTAAATCCAAGTGTGTAAAATCTCCGTCTTTGGAATGCTATTGCTAAGTGAACCCAGTCATTTGCTGCTGTCATTATTTTACAGTGATTATGCTGTTTTCCCTGATCTCCTATCAGGTGCTGTTTAGTTTATTGGAAAATTCATGTTAAATATGTCAGCTAAAAGCAGGGTGTCATTTTTGAGCTTAAATGCAGGAGCTTTTCATTTCAAACCAAAGTGAATGAATAAAAAGATGAAATTGAAGACCTGAGAGGGACAGCGCTGGGCCCAGCATCATAAGAAAACCAGCCTTGCCAATTCAGGTCTTTGTAGTCCTTCTATATGTGGTAGTTAGCAGGGTGGTGTTTCTGACTAAGAAGGCACAGAAATGCACTTCTTAATATTAATAAACACAAGTAGCAAGAGTTTCAACGGAAAGAATAAAATCAGGCTCTGGATCTGCTTTTATATTTTTATAGTCATCAAGTGGGAAAGGTTTACTGAATGTCTGTAACATGTCTGAGAACTAGAATATGACAGCTGAAAGTGGCTATCCAGAAGTATTCTTGTTAATAATAATAGGATGATGACCTATTGATAATACAGTTAATACCCATTGATAATACAGAAAACACTTTGCAGAACTTTCCAGTTGAATTATCTGGTAGGAATACAAAGCCCAGGTGCAAATCTTGAGCACTAAAAGAGATATATAACTGCACAGATTTTGAAGTTTGCTAGACATGAGCTTTCTCACGCTATCTGTAGTTGATCAATTTAGGGGAACAAGCATGTGATTCTCCATGTTCTCCTATCTTCTGCACAGGGTCTCAAAGGCAAATGCATGCCCAGGAGAAGCTGATAGGTAATGCCCATGCATAAAGCATACTATAGGTGAGAGATAGTAGAGGGTGGGAAGGCCTTTGTCCAGCTGGACAGTATGTACCCTACATGGTCTAAATCCACTCTTCGGCCTCAGCTGGTTATGACCCTGTGGCAGTGGGATGTTACTAAACCTAGCTGTTTATGTGAAATCTCCACATGTTCAGTTCTGGCTTAATTTTTGTTTGAAACTGTGCATACCAGGCAGAATGTGTCTGTGAACAGGAACTGACCCCTGGGCCACCACTTTTGGATCTTTTGAAAGTGGCATGTCCCAGTGTGTCATCTTGACTGGATGGAGACAGCCTGGCATATCAGTAAAGTGCACTTCTTTGTGTGTCTGGGCAGGTCACGGGGCATGACCTCGAGGACTGGATCTAGTCCCTTCCTCTCAGGTGCTCTTCCCCTGTGCTCTGCTTTGTGGCCACCATGAAGTGAGCACTTTGCTCCACCACACCCTTCTGCCAAGTTGTTTCTGTCTCAGAACCAGTTAGCCACAGACTGAAACTTCTGCGACTGTGAGCCAAAATAAACTCTTCCTCCTTTAAGTTGTAGCCGTCAAGTTTTTGTTCTCAACTCTGTTATTAATTTGGAATCCCTTGAAAAGAAGTTTGTATAGTCAAATAAATGTGAGGAACCTTGTTTCTGCGACCAGTGCATTTAGAAAATACTTCACACTGGATTTGATTCCCTCATTTTATTTGATCAGAGAATGCTGCGCCAAAAGAACATGTATAGGACATCTTGTGCTATTGGGTATGGTTTGTATAGGTACAATGGAGAAATTTGCTTTTGTTTGGAAAGTAGGCTACTATGCTAGCATAGGAACTGTGCTGCCAAAGGTAGGGTAGAAAATAGAATGAGAACCAGGACAACTAGAGCAATACTGATGAGAATATTGTTTGGACATGCCCACTGTACTCTTTCTTACTTCTGCATTTATTCTAACAGCTTAGTTATTTGGAACAAATGGATATTTTCACTTTCATCAATGAAATCTATGTCTGTGAAAATAAAAAACTCTTCTAAAAGGAATTCAGTGAACCTTTTATTTAGGCAGTAACTGTTTAACATGCTCTTTAGAATTTCTTCAGTAACAACCTCAATTTACCTTGCCTGCTATTTCAGATATGTCTTAAAGTAGTGTGATTTCCTACAGCCCTATTGAAATTGTAGTGCTTCACACTTAATAAAATGTTTCTGCATTAGATTTCATTTAATTGCATTTTCATGTGTCTTTATTCCAAGGCTTAAATTCAATTTGGAAACCCAGTTAACTAATACTAATCTTTCTGTGGACTTCATTTTGGTATTTGGATTTAGGGAGAGAAATATATTTTTTTCCTTGATATTATTCAAAGGTATTTCTAGATATTGATATAGAAATCAGAGAATGAGAAGTCACAAAAGACTTACTCATCCGAAGCTGAATATATTCCAAGTACTTAGGAAAAGAAAGGGTTGAGTAGGTCAAGTGGCAGCAGCTCATATCTTCAGTACAGCTGCTTCACTGTGATAAGAAAGCAGAGCTCAATTTATGCGAACCTTAACTCTAACCAGAGTTTACCTTACAGACTAACAGGGTGGGCAGAGGAAGAACTTCCTGTGAAATATAGCTAACGTTGTCTCTCAAAGGGCACAAAATGAAAAGCTGTGAGCATGACGCATATTTGCAAGGGGGACTCCAACAGGATTTCCTGTGCTGGAAAGGAAGCTTGTTTGAAGCCTTTTAATTCATTCAGAAATGTGGAAATCAATAAGGCTGAGAGCTTGGTGTCACAGCTACAGAATCTAACATAATGTAGTACAGTTGACTCAAGACATCCCATTTTTAAGAAAGGTATGCATTCCGCACTCACTCTAAATGGTCATGTTGCTATGTTGAATGAGAACATTTTCCTTGAACATTTGATGTCTTCCCTTCTGATAATCTTGAAATATAATTCTGCCAGATACAATGGACACTTCTTCTGGCTCTGTTCCAGTATAGGAAAATTCTTCAAAATAAATTTAAATCATACTGCATTTTGGACTAGATGTGTTGCTGAGACTTCTGGGAAATTTATATTACATGAATATTATAGAACAACAGGAGACATCAAAAACAGTATAAACTATAAGTTATGATGTATTAAATACATATTAAGGCTATTTTAGTTCATTCCTTTGGTGTCTTCTTGTTTGTCATTGTCAGATTCATTTTAATTATTTTTTTTAAAAAGAGGAAAGCATGTAAGTTTGAATCTACAAACACTTTTTGGCAAAAAGAATGCTAAGGAAGCCGTACCTACTTGACTTTTGCTCTAAATTGTATCAGTTTGATGGTTATTGGAAGATATTCAATACATGTTTCATTTTATTGATTTCCTCATGGACCACATATTTTGGTCAAGTTTCACTACACTTTTCAATAACCCTATTCAGAACCCTCTGGCTTACTGTGATTACATTAAAAATTAGTAATGTATGGTAGGCTATGCCTTAAGACTTGCTGAAGAATGAAGTTTAATTTCTCAAAAATAGAACCAGATTAGCTGCATAATAATACAAATTGCATTTTCCCAGTGTTGCACATGATTTTCTTTTATTAATATCTATATTCTGTATGCATGTCAGAGCCTACATTAGGTGCTTGGAGTGACTTCTTGTATAATAAATTTAAAATATTTTTGCTCCAGTATGTCACACTTTAGAAAAACTGTTAATAAACATGAGTCACTGAACTCAATGCAGAAGAAACAGTAATGTCAAAGAACTCTCTGAAATCTCTGTAGAGGCCTTAACAGCATTCTTTACTCCTTGTTTGTTTTATTTTGGGGATCAGGAGACATGTGAAGGGGAACATGTAATAAATGATGGCCTAAAATGATATACCAACGGACTCCCCAATGTCTCAGATGGACCATTCTCCCTCTTATTGGTAAATAAATGATGGTAGGATACTCTATAGTGGTAACTATGCAATGCTTGCTGACTCCATTTACTTTTTTCCCCCGAGTTAAAAATAACTAAATTGCAAAGATGTTATTTAGAATTTTGCACTAGCAAGCCTGAATAAGAAATCATGCATGCTAAAGAAGAGGTTGAAATATAACAGGAATAAGTGGTGGGGGTCATGAGACTCCTCTTTGGTAGACATTAATGGATTATAAACCATCAACCACACTTGTGCACTTTTTTTTTTTTAATTAGAGACAGTCATGGTCTGCTGGTTTGGGCTATTTCTGTATAGCTGTTCAGTCATTTATTTCTAAGGCATTTTGAAAATACTCTTTGCTAGTTACTGTTCTGGGTGCTCAGAATTCAAAGATGAACATAATTAAGGTTCTTGCCCTGTAGAAATCTCATAGTTGCTCTTGAAAAGCACTATTCCTTATATGGTTTGTTCTTACTTCACCATACTGAGAGATAAGGAACTATAGGACAAATAATTCTAATAGTGGAAAAATCCTTGAAGAATTAAAGAGCTGCTTATACTCTAGTTCTCTGTTTCAATCTGCATGTTTATTTTCTCCAGTTCTTCAAAACGTAAACTCTTCTTGTTGATCTCTAGTGTACTGTCTGGTCTTTTTGTGGTCCACTCTGACCTCACTCGTGTCTTTTTGGCTTTTCTACAGCTTGTTCCTCTTTTCTCTCCATCTGGATCATACTTGTGCTTGAAGGCAGAGCGAAACCTTACTTTGTGCACAACACCGACACCATTTCTCTCTTTCTGGTTGTTCCTACTTACACAGTGCTCTGCGCAATCCTGACCACCCACAGTTGGTATCACACAGTGTAGCACTTAATCATATAATGTTTGGCACAGCGGGTTTTAGTCGCACCGCCCAACTTGATTATTGAAGCTTTGTTGGAGCTGAATGGTATGGATGCCCAACTGCTTGAGGAAGAAAAAAGGTGGACTCCAGTGTTCAGTGGGTGACAAGAAAGTACCCAAGACTTTAAAAATTAACTAGGTTAACATCAAAGAATATAACCCATATGAGAAATAGCCATACTTGGAGTCTAAGTTAGAATTTAAAATTTAAATCATGGGTCAGTGGTTCCCTGGAGTTCATTTGCAGCGCTGCCTTTTTTTGCCTTTTATGGTATTTGAAAAAACATCAAGAAATTTCTCAAAAATGCAGATCGCTAGCTTATCCAAAATGACCATCCCTACTGCAGTGAACTCTGGGAAAAGTAAATAGATAACAATGTATTGAATGTTTACTGTGTTGCAGGCAGTGTCCCAGGAACAATACCTGTAGTGCCCTCCCAGTACCTATAATAAGTGCGTAATGTTGGTGCCCTTATGTAGCCGAGGAGGACATGGAAGCAGGCAGAGGTTGTTAAGCAGCTTGTGGTAGAGCTGCACGGCTTGCAAGTGGTGCAATGGAGAGCCACGTCTAAGCAGGCGACTGACTGCAGGTGCCCACAATCATTATGCTTTACTCTGTCTTCAGAGGAGTTGAAGGCACTGGTGCAAAAGTCTTCCTTAAGATGATGAACTAGGTTTGGTTGTGAAGTAACTCGATGTATTTTAATGTCTGAAAGTGGAACGGCAACTTCTTTTTCTGTTTGCTTGGTTTGCATTTAACTTGGTTCTGAACAAACCCGCAGCTGTGTGAACGTGCCTGCACAAATCTAATTGCTTAAAATTAATTTTACATGTTTATTATTATTTTGATCAACTGCTACTATTTTTGTCACATTTGCTTATTTCCTAGGGTCATGGCAACCTCATTCTTTCATAACCAAACTGATTCCTCCTTTGTCTGGATTTTTTCCAAACTTCTCATTGGTCACTCCATTATATCTATATTATTTTAAGCTTCCCTTCCCAGTTAGGTTTTAAACATTTTAAGGATAGCATGGTCCTTTACTTCTCTTGTGTTTGTAACATAGCACTACATTTAAGAAAATAATTTCGATAAAGTAGATTTTTTAACAGGTACTGTGTATTG
>PVJO010034139.1:0-11293 GCA_004026905.1 Hystrix cristata | reverse complement strand
TCTTCAGTTAAATGTTGTCAGGACATTTTATTTATTGTTTTTGTATTGGGGTGTGTTCTCAGTTGCAAAGAAGAAACAAAACTCTGGACAATTTGGTCTGGTAAGAGTAGCATAGTTAATAATAAGTAGGAAAACTTGAGAATGGGCTTGGGAAACAATGGCAGACTGAGAGGAGGCTGGAAGCCAGATCCACAGCTGTATTTACATCCAAAGAACAAGAAAGCAGGCCTTCCACTTGGACTTCCTCAGCCGGGTTCTGGGTCCAGCAGGTGCATTCCCAGCTGTCTGTCCTTTCTCCTGTAGAGCTCAGGTGATACTGAGGGAAAATCTACCAATTTTCTCTCTAAGGCTGGTGTTTGCTTCTGGAGAGGGAGATGCCTTGCTTCCAGATTTGCCCTGGTGTCTGCACACACAGGTAGGGACTCCCAGATACAAAGAAGCCAAACCCAGTATCCGTCCACAACATCTCTCACTGCCAAAGTGGTCTTCATGCCCACGGTCAGTCTGATGGTCTTCACTAATCTTAATTCTTTCCCCTCCACCTGTACCCTCCTGACTTAATACTGTACTGTACTTATTGTGATATAAAATACCCTAGATAGGAAATTTTTTATAATTCCCCACTGTCTTAATAACGAAAGGCAATTAAATGGGCACCTGTCATCTACATGAGTGATCAAAGTACTCTCATCCATTCTGAGAGATTTAATAACATTACTCCCAAGTTTTTAAAGAGGCTATTAGAAGTATGTTCTCTTGTTTTAATAAAAATTTACTGTCTATCAGAAAATTTGGCATATTTTCCCTGGCATCATTATTTCATATTTTATCTAAAACTAGTATCAAAATTCTGCTCTTACTATGCATAATCTTCCTGGCAGTTTGCAAATATTTGTGGACATCTTTTACTTTTTCAGAACATTGTTCTCTCAATAAAATATTACCAAGACAAGCTTCTCTTGTACAACGTCATGTTTGCTCAACTTGGGTCTGGAGACCAAGTAAGTTCAGAGAATAAGCGTATTTAACAAAATTGTAAATTGTAAAGAGGTTTCATGACTTTAAGGCAAAGCTTTGCTTTAAAGACCCAATAATTATAAGTTTTTACAGTATTTTTTTGTAAGATGAAAATTTTCAAAATTTAGTCCCTTTATTCAAAATCATTAAGGTGAATTTATAGACAAAATACACGTTTTGTGATTCCTGTGCTAATGGTTAAAAAGGCAGTATAATGGTTAAAAAAGCTGAAGGTTAGAAGCTTAGAATGCAGTGTTTTTTTTTTTTTAGTAGGAACTCTAACCAATTTTTTTACTTCATACAGAATTCACTTATTTATCACTAGCGGCCTCTAGTGTGTACTCAATTTTTTCCTTCTTGGCTGTACATTAGCTGGTTATTAGTGACTGGAGAGCAGTTCCATGTGTTAGGAGCAAGAAAAACAACTACAGTTTTTGTCATCTTAGCATTTTATCAGTCAGTGAAAGGAACATTTTCATATAACTGTGTGGTCTTGTGATTCCTATTAGCAGTAACGGGGCTCGTCTGGTACCTTTCGTCCTCATGGCAGTTGCTGCCCAAAGCCGGCTTCTTGTATGGTGAGGGATGAGGAGCCATTTTTAGGCTGAAGCCTTCAGATCCTTTTAATAGAGTGAGCTCAAACTAGGATGCGAGTGACAAAGATCAGCAAAATGAGCTTCTAACCACATCACAGGGGCCGAAGTCTGAACTCATCTGCTCTTATTAATTCAATTGTAGATGAACCTGTATTCAAGTAATTTTAATGCGGTCATACTTATAAGTAAAAATAATACAAAAATAAGTTTAAATGAATCAAATCTGTATTATTTTGTATTTACTTTTTTTATACAGTTCATTGTAATGCACACAGGGAAAATGGCAATATACAAAGAAAAATTAAAAATACTTTGAAATCCACTCCTAGAAACAACTGCTGTTAACAGTTTTACGTGGCTGATTTTTAAAATTTTGTATTTTTGTTATTATTTCTCTATTGCTGAGTACGTACCTGTGTGCATAGGTAATAAAACAGCAATTCTAATGTATACATTGTTTTACATCATGCCTGTTTTCTTAATGTTTGTGTTTGAATATATTACTATTTCATCAGATATACATTCTTTTGCATTTTTCATCTCTACCATTTTGTATCTTTCAGAAGTGTGTGTGGTTTGTAACCTTCTGTTGTGTAAAACTTGGATAAATAAAATTATACCTTTTATGGGTAAGGCTAGGAGTGTGGCTCAGTGGTAGAGTGCTTGTCCAGTATGTTTGAGGCCCTGGGTTTGATCCTTAGCACTGAAAAAAAAAGGTTTTGTAAGTAAAACTGTGTGCCTAGCACTTAGGGAAACTTCTTAAGAATAAAGATATGGGTCAAGAGTTACTGAATTTTAAAAATGAACAATTTTCCAGTTTGACAACTTGCTTTCCAGAGTACTTTGCATTCCTCTTCATTTTCATCAACAGTGTAATATATCCTGCCGTTCTTTTCACTTTTGCCAGCTTTACTAGCATAATGTGTATTGCTGTACCATGTAGGGAATTATATTCCATGGTTATCTTAGCACGTTTTAGATTATGTGTATTTTAGATCATTCTATATGGCAGATATTTTTGTAGGCCCTCGGAATGCAGCTGGGACCGATATGCCTGACTTCATTTACCTTTCATAAAGATAAACAAGTTTAAAAACGAAAATGTGCAGTGTGTTACTACGGATGGGGGTCAAATGAAGCTGCAGAAGGAGTGACACGTTTTGTGGTGGATCAGCAGCTATCAGAGGGCGGAGACAGTGAGGTCTCCAGGAGCAGCAGTGGGGTGAAGAAGTGAGCCTCTCAAGTGTCCTGTGTGGAGGGAGAGCCTTTCTGGCAGAGGCAGTGCTGTCCCTTAGCTCTTGCTGCTGCATAGCAAACGATCCCAAAGCTTAGTGGCTTTAAACAGCAACTTGTTGATTTTCTCAAAAGTCCACCAGTCAGCAGGGCAGATCTTCTGGGCTTGCCACAGGTCAGTCATGGAGTTGATAAGGAACACTGTCTGCTCACATACTTTCACCAAAGTGTGGGCTTTCCTCACTAAACAATTCTCCAGTTCTCTATAGACTCCCAACAAGGTGCCCTACAATTTAAATAAATCAGTTGCTCACTGCCTGGTATAAGTACAGAATCTAGAGGTTAGGGGCTCCTTCTCACAAGAAGGCCCTGTTTTAGGTAATCACAACTAGTGGACCCCAAGTTACAAATGTTTCTATCTGACTTAGCTACAAATCATCTGACTTAGTGCCTTCTGTGCTCATGTTTGCCGATTGTCTTTGCAGCTCACAGAAGGCAGGGAAACACTTTACTTCTATTCACAGTTTATTATAACAAATACTATAAAGGGTACACATGAATAGACAGATGAAGAGGTACACAGGGCAGGGTCTGAAAGGGTCCCTGGTGCAGGCGCTTCTGCCCTCATGGGTTTGGAGGTCACCACTTTGGTGGGAGGGTGTGTTCACCAACTTGGAAACTCCAAACCCAGCTGCTTACAGTTTCAGAGTTTTCTTACATGGGCAGGATTGATTAAATCACTGTCCACTGCCAATTATTAACTCAGTCCCTATCTCTACTCCTTTTCTTTGGGCTTAGTGGGTCGAGCTGAAAGGGTCCAACCCTCTAATCATGTATTGGTCATTTTGGTGACCAGCGTCCAACCTGAAGCTGTCCAAGGGCCCCCCCCAGCCAACCATCATCTCATTAGCAAGAGGACAGTCATCAGAGTGGAGATTCCACAGGTCTCAGAAGCTCTCACGTCAGAGCCAAAGACCAAATCAACCAAATATATATTGCTCTTTATGTTGCAGTATCCCTTTTAGGTAGACAGATTCATGTGCAGAGAGACTTACTACAAGTTTGGAGGTTAACTGTCTACATACAAGCTGGGCAGCTGGCTCCCTGGCTCTTGTCCCTCAGTCTCCATCTATCAGGCTTCCCGGGTGTTCTGAGGATGAAAGGGAGTGTTCTGAGGGAGCAAAGGGCTAGCTAGCAGTAACTCTACTCGAGGCCTTAATTCATAATTTCCACTGCATTTATCGTTTAAAGCCTGATGCAGATTCAGATGGTAGGGAAATACATTAGTACTCTTTCATAGAAGACTGGAAAGTCACATTATATAAGGGTTAATTGGGCCAGGAGAAATAATTATAGATAACTTGGCAAATAATCTACTATAAGTGGAGAGAATGAGGGGGAACTCTTTAGGAAGGAGAGTGTGTGCAGGGGTTTCCGAGAGTAGACCTGAGGGGCCTTGGTAGGTCGTATTATTCTGTGTGAGTGAGGTGAGAGGTCGCAGAGTTCTGGGCAGTGGCGTGTCATCAGCTGCCTTACCAAAGTTGTAACATGGAAGATAGTAAGAAAGGGCCAGATCAGGAGTAATTTTGAAAGGAGAGCCTGCAGAACTTGCTAAAAATCTAGTATGAAGTAGAGCAAGGGAGAGTCAGTGGCGACTGCAAGGAGTTTGGACTGAACAACTGGAAAAAATGTGATTTTTCATTCGGTAAGATTGGGAAGACTGTTAAGAGGAGCAATTTAGACAAAAGAGCGGAGATTTAGTTGTGTGTGTGTGTGGAGTTGAGTTACTTGTGCGAATAGCTTTGAGTAAGCTGTTGGATACTTGAGTCTTGAGATGATGTGAGGTACATGGTTCTGACTGATCAGTATATAAAGGGCATAGAAAGTCAGGTGACTTGGTAGGATCACCTAATACATGAAGAAAGAAAAAAGAATTCTAGGAACTCAGCTCTGGTGTATTCCAGTGTTTAAAAAAATCAGAAAGAACTAGAAGATCTACCTAACTACAGATAATCTTGCAAATAATCCAAGTAGAGAGAATGAGAAGGAACTTATTAGAAACAGGAATAACCAGTGTATTAGGGGGAAAATATGAAACTATATTCTTGTCCTTCTCAAATAATAGACAGCGACCAATTACTTTTCTGTATCTGACAAAGTAACATGAGAAAATTGTCCATTAGATCTGGTACTATGGACATCCTTAGCATTGTAAAATGCAATATGTATATATGTAGAGAATGGATTGTGTGCATATTAATATTCTTAAATTTTAATGTCCTTGGTGTTATTTCTCTTGGGTTTTATTTTTCCTATATGATTTTATTTCCACTTAAGATGTCAAGTATTCTTGAATGAAATTATTCACCTTTTATATTTTGTATTTTTAAATGTTTTCCTATTTCTCTTAATTTTATTCATTGTATTTATCATACAGTGATTTTATAATTTAGGTGACTTGTACCTTAGCCATTCTCATCTGATTGAATTCTTTGGGATTCCCATAATACATAGATCTTTATTAAGTTCTATTGAGAGCCACACAGGCTTTAATTTCTGTCATTTAGAATTGTGGTTCACACATCCATATATAATGATGGAAGCAGTAAGATAAAAACAGAAACTGGTGATGACAGAAAATGAAGTATTTCCTTCAGCAGGGCAGTGTATTCCTTAAGAATTTATTTTCTTAGGTCAAACTTTAGTTCCTGCCATGGGGGAAGCTGTGGGAAAGAAGGCAGAATCAAAATTAAAAACATTCTAATGGCAGAAGCTGTAGCTAGGTAGCTTGTTATGCTTGGATTTAGAAAAGTTGGGAGGAACACGAAACCTGTTAGTGACCCTGATGGCATTTATCACTAGCTGTGTTTATGGAATTCCTTGTGTTAGATCTCAGCTGCTTCACAGGGAGAAAGCATAAAGCAAATTATGTGAAGTAATTCATATCAGTGCACTAGCTTTTTATATTTGTTAAGGTGAAGAATTGGCATTAACCTATATATAAATAAGCTTTGGAACTCTTTGATGTTTATAAATAAGATGAAACCTCCACACTACATTGTATTGGGCTTAGCATGACTCTTCTAAATACACAAGCCACTCTCTGGCACTGTCCTGCCCATCTTCACCTCCCATCTTTCTAGGAAAATGACCCCATAGCTTATTTTCCTGTTCAAAAGCCATTCTGGTCCCTTGCCCCACCTCTTCTAGTGTCTTTTGTGAGACAAATAATTTGGGGAAGGTACAGAAGGGGACATGGTAACCTGATATTAAAGAAGAAATACTTACTTGTGCACTTTTACTAAGTATAGTGTGCAAAATCTAAGATCTAAGAAACTTGCAAAATAACTCGTCCTTTAAAAATTGCAATATCTAAATAGGAGTGAATAAGAAATCAATTGTATCTTAATCTGTTTTGGGCTGTTGCAACAAAATAACATGAACTAGGTAGCTTATAAACAACAGAAATTTATTTCTGGTATTATTGGAGGATGGGAAGTGGAAAACCTGGACTCCTGCAGATTACATACCTGAGGGCATTCTTCGGTGCATGGAGGGTATCTTCAGGCTGGATACTTCTCAAATAGTAGAAAAGCAAACAAACTGCTCCTTCCTGGGGGCTTAGCACTTGTAATCTAATCACCTCTCAAAGGCCCCTCATATCAGGGCCATCACTTTTGGGATTAGTTTGCAATTTAGGAATTTTAAAAGGGTATAAATATTCAGACCATAGCAAGTTATGCCCTAAGAAATAAGCGGCTTTGGCTGGAGTGCAGCTCAGTGTTAGAGGCCTTCTGTAACACATACAAAGCCCTGGGCACGTGCGCGCGCGCGCACACACACACACACACACACACACACACACACAGTGGCCTTCAGGGTGTCCTGTGTTTCCTCCTTCATTTCATACTATTTCTTTTGTCCTGCTACTTTTCTTCTGTTCATTTCCTGAATACAAGTTTTTTGTTTGTTTGTTTTTTAATATCTAACTTTACTGTGACCTCATTTATTAAGTTTTTCGTGCAGTATTTTAACTTTTCATGAAGTAGCAGTTTATAAAGGCTTTTTCCGTTTCTCTTACTGGTTCCTCAAGCCTGGCTGTTGGCTTTTGTTGCTCTCCAGCTTTCACAGGGTCATTTTTGTTACGGTCTCATTACTTGTCTACCCTCACTACTGTACTTAAAGTCTTTCAGAACTGCAATAACTATTGTGCTCATAGCTTGGCACACACTAATTAAATATATGGTAAGTTGATTTAGTCTCCCAAATATGAAAGGTTCAGTGTATCGTTTTAACTCTGATGTCCTCTCAGCCCTTTTTACATTTTTAATTTTAGCTGTATTTGGGCACTAAAATATTCTGTAGTCTCAAATTTGATTGTCTAAAATCTGTTATTATCTTCTTTCAACAGTACTAAGATGAAATCAGTTCATAAGACTTAAGGTCTTTGAGTGTAGCTGCATGGTAGAACACTTGTCTTGCATGTAGTAGACCCTGGTTTGTTACCTAGCACTGGAGGGAAAAAAGATAAGACTTAAGTATTGAGTTTAGTCTTTTGAAATTAAGGTTATACACTGTTATTTGGAAAATGGTGACATGACTAGGAAAGCTGACTGAACCAACATACAGACGTCTTAATGGCTCATCTCACCTCATGGAACTTGATAGTGAGAATTCGAGAGTTTTACCTTACACCCTTGCACATGCCATGTATGTAGGCCTTCAGTAAGCGGCAACCCACTCTGCTTCATACCTACATTTTCAACAAAACTCATTCACATTCAGAAAACTGTGCATCTTTAAGGAAGGCATCTCTCAGGAATGTTAAAAGAGAAGAAGGTCTGGGGATTTAGCTCAGCGGTTGGAGCTTGCCTTCCAAGCACAAGGCCCTGAGTTTGATGCCCCGCACCAAAAAAAAAAAAAAAAAAAAAGAATAAAAATGACTGTAGTCTAGGTGCTTAGGTTAAATTTATATTATAAATTTTGTTTTCTGGAAATATGCTGTATGACTCATGATTTAGGAAAAAAATCTATCTTCACACAAACTTTAAATTTTAACACATAATCTCAGACAAACCTTGATAGGTCAGTGTGATATATAAGACTTTATTTAAATACATTGTTTAAAATATCTGTCATATTATTTAATATGTAAGACTGTCTTTGGTTTCCATGTTGTGATATAAATATTCTACAGATTTTATTCCTGTGGTCATATTTTCTAAGCATTTAAAAAAATTGTTTTACTCTTTCTGAAGTAAAGGTAATAGTACATTTTGGGGAAAGAGTTGATAGTAAATTTTGAAATTGTTCTTCTTCTAAGACTTTTCCACCTTAGATTTTGTTGATGAATTAATGTTTTCTTCTTTATACGTCATTCTTTCCAGAAACTGCTGGTTAATGTGCAGAGTTGTCTGAGCATCGAAATTCTAGTAAAGCGACAGGCAGACTAAACGTTTCTCTTCCATATGGAAAAATCCAATCTTGTGTCATAAAGGTCACTGAGAACACATTCTACCACCTGGGTGTGTAATAGTAACCTGCCAGCCCTGGAGAGCCAGTAAAATGTTTCTAATGGAGCACATTATGATTGTATCTTACCAGATGTTACAATGAATATTAAAATGGTTTGGTTGAATATGTATTTATTTTTAAAATTGATGTTAGATATTTTCAAAGAATAATATCTTTTAGGTCATATTCTGGGTACCTATTCATATTTGGTATTATAGTGTCTGCTGTGAGACAGTAATTTTCTTTTTTCTTTTTTTTTTTTTTCTTTTGGCCCTGGGGATCGAACTCAGTGCCTTGTGCTTGTAAGGAGATAGTAATTTTCGAAAGTACATGTATTTAAAAATTTTGTAGTGTACCTGAACTATAAAGTATCTCAAAGTTAAATTAGCTATATACAGTATTGTGTTAAATAATACAAATAAATCTTAAATATAACAATATACTGAGGCAATTTAGTGTATATAACAAATAGGTATTTGTAAAAAATTAAAATTCTTAATCTTTAATGATATGATTGATTTTTACTAATGTCAATTGATTAGTTATATAAAGGTAAGTTTTAGAGTTTCCACTACTTTGTTCTCTTCGTACATAGACCAGTGGTGGCAAACCTATGGCACGCTCATTGTTTGTTTTTCTTTTAAGACTAAAGATGTTAACGTACGAGTTGTTTTTTCTAAACTAAAACGTCAGCATTCAGGTTTAATTGCAGTGTTGGCACTTTGCAATAAATAAGTGGGTTTTGGGTTGTACTTTGGGCACTCGGTTTCTAAAAGGTTCGCCATCACTCTGCCATTCCAAGGCATAAAACTACAGTTATTTTGAAAAATAGGAAAAAAAGGAAGAAAATGTATTACAGAAATACTTGGTATGATTTCAGTCCTTTGCAATCTATTGAGTCTTGTTTTCTAACCTAGAACAGGTTGCCAAACCAGCTTGCAGGTCAGCTGCCTCTGAGTAGTTTTATTGGAATGTCACTGTGCTCATTATTTTCCCACTTTCTTCTGTTGCTTCCTGCTACTGTGGCAGAGTTGAGTAGTTGTGACAAAGACTATATAGCCCAGAGAGCCTGAAATATTGACTCTCTCTGGCCTACATATAGTCTGTGTTAAAGATTCTTCTCGGCTGGGGATTTAGCTCAGTGGTTAGAGTGTTTGCCTATCAAGCACAAGGCCCTGAGTTCGAACCCCAGTACAAAAAACAAAACAAAAAGATTTTTCTCTAGGTAATTGAAAAAGTATGTGTATATCTGCTTTCTATGGCTAGGTTAGTCTATAAATATGAAATATCAGATTTATGTCAAATAACAGATGCAGCTTTTCTGATATTTTTATAATTCTGTCGTTTAAGTGGCTTGAGATTTGCACACCTTACTATTTACCCATTTAAGTGTAGTCTTAGGACATGTTCACACAAATCTGTAACCATCACCACTTTTCAGTAATTGTGAGGTTGTAGAACAAACAGTAAGTTTTACTCACTGCCATCAATTTAAAAACATTTTTATTACCTTGAAAAGAAACTCTCTACCCTCCAGCAATTATGTCCTGCTCTCCCCATGCCCAACAACCACTAACCTGCTTTTCATCTCTATAAATTTTTATAGTTTATTTTTGAATAGTACATGTTTGCAATTTATAATGATCGCATTTATTGTGGAGAGTTGGTACACGTACTCAACACATCTGAATTTGTTTAGTATTCCCATTCCCCTCTATTTCTTGCTCCTCTTTCCTTTTGCAGAGTTCCACATTGGACTTTCAAATGAATGGAATCCTGTTATGTGTGTTTTTTGACTGACTTTTCTCATCTCAATCCAAGTTGTGTGACATACCCAGGGACTTAGTATGTTTTTTAGCTAAATAATAATCTACTGTAGGCCTGTACCATACTTTGTTTATCCTTTCATCCAGTAATATATATTTGGGATATCTTCATCTTTTTGGTACAAAATTTTGTATCTGCGTATATAATCATTTCTCTGTAGTGTATATCTAGGAATAGAACCGCTGCTCACATGTTAACTCTGTGTTTTATCATTTACTGCCAGATTGTTTCTCCTCTATTCGGCTCCCCTCCCACCCCGCCCCGTTTTTAAAGGACTTGACTTTGTCAGAACAGTTTTAGGTTCATAGCAAAGTTGAGAGGGAAGCACAGAGGCATCTAGGATACCCCTGCGCCGTATGTGTTTCCCTGTTTCCCTGATGTCGAGGTCTCCACGAGAGATGGAGGCACAGGGGCACGTCTGTATTTCCTGAGTTCCGGGGTTTCCCTTGGAGCTGTGCATTCTGTGGGTTTGAACAGTCATGCAGCGGCGTGTCCTCATCAGCACAGAATCGGGCACAGTCTCTGTCCTTGCTTGCGGTATCCTACTGTGTGAATGCCGTTGCTTCATTCGTTCTGTCTGGATTTCCAAACAGAGCTTATTCCCCACGACATGGGAGGAAGTAAGAAGTCCTTGTTTAGTTTCTTACTAACCCATAAAATGTATGTTGCTGATGTTGACTGTGTGGTTACAGAATTGAATATTCATTTCTTTGTTTATTAACTAGAACGAAATATGTGCTTTCAGCAAGTTTCACATGATTTTCATCTTGGTAGCTCTCTTCCCCACCTCTCCATTCGTTAAAGTAAACCATAAAGCAAGGGCCTGTGTGGGTGGAGCATGCTGGGGACTGGCCACTGACCACGTGGAGTGACTGTGCCTGCTACTCACAGTACTGCTTCACTATCGTGCCACTCTGGATGGGCACACAGGGAAGAGTTTGAAATAAGGGCCAGGTTTTTGGAAGAAACGAAATTTCATCTTGTGAGGGAGGTGTAGCAAGATTTCCCTAGGCCCGTCAAGAGCATTCATTGTTCAGTACACAAAGAAGGAGCAGGAGAAACAAACTTTTGCATCTGTGATGTCTCTGCAAGAGGCTTTGTATCTC
>PVJO010034138.1:0-11303 GCA_004026905.1 Hystrix cristata | reverse complement strand
GTTCAACATCACTAGTCATTCGAGAGATGCAAATCAAAACAATGTTAAGATTCCACCTCACTCCAGAAAGAACTGCGTATATGGAAAAATCAACCAATAACAAATGCTGGCGGGGCTGTGGGGAAAAAGGAACACTCCTCCACTGTTGGTGGGAATGTAGACTGGTCCAGCCACTGTGGAAATCAATATGGAGATTCCTGTAAAGCAAGTTTTAACAAATTCCAAATAACTAAAATCTAACATATATCCCTTGACTACAGTGAGATTAAGTTTAAAAAAAAACCAAAAAATAACTTTAGAGATATTCCAAATGTTTCCCGAATTCTTAGAAATAAAGTACTTCAATTTAAAGAAATTGCGTGGTATTTTAGATATTCTTAATGGAATTTGCAATGATACTCAAAGTCACAAAATTTGTAGAACAAAGTAAAAGTTATATAGATTGTCCACAACTAATGATAGTTCAACTTAACGATTTTCTTTTGCTTTGTAATGGTGCAAAATTGATACACATTAGTACTTCAAATCTTCAATTAGAGTCTTTCCCCAGAAGTAGCTACTCTCCTGTGGCGCTGGCCAGTGGCAGTGAACTGTCTCTCCCAGTGGAGCCCAGGACCATGGGGGAACCAGTTGATAATATTCTACAATATGCCGTGTTGCCAGTGTTTGCTTGTGGTTTTGTATTCCAGCACATCTTTAATAGACTATACGAGATACTTGACACTTTGTGATGAATAAGCTTTGTGCTGGATGAGTTTGTTCAACTGTAGGCTAATGTGTGTTCCAAGCACATTTAAGATAGCCTGGGTTAAACTAGATTAGGAGTATTAAATATTTTCATGACTCACAATGTTTTCAACTTTAAAAAAGGATTAATAGGGATATACAACCTTATCCAAAAATGAGGAGCATCTTTACTTAGAAAATTATAGTATTAAATAAAAATATTAGGGAAGAAGGAACGCTGGAAATGAAGGGCTTAATATGCACTCCTCAAGAAATTAGGAAAAGAACAGCAAAATATACCTAATTCAAAAGCAAAGACAAAAAAGGTAAGAAGGATATAAATCAATGAAATAGAAAACAAATATATGCTAGGGGAAATTGATAGAGTAAAAGTTGTTTCTTTGCAAAGAACAATATCCTTGATAAACCTCTGCCAAAATCCATCAAGAAAAATGAGAGAGAGACAGAGAGACACAGAGAGAGAGAGGGACAGCAAGAGACAGGGAGACAGAGACCGAGAGAGAGAGAGAAGAAGGAAGAAGAGGAGAAAGAAGAGGAAGGAGGAGAAGGTGAAGGAGAGGAAGAATGAGGTGAGAGAGGAGAAGGAGGAGGAAGAGAGGGAGGGAGTAGAGAGAGGGAAGACAGCAGAATGTAGACCCTCAGGAAATATGGAAAAATTAAAAGGAGAGTATGAACAACTTTTTAGCAATACAATTAAACATGTACATAGAAGGGGAAATGCGTGGAAAAATACAACTTAATGAAAAACAGCCTAAAAAGAAACAGAAAATTTGACTAATTCAGTTTAGTAGAGTAATTGTTTCAGTAACTAAAAACTGTCAATAATTTAAAGAAGAAATAACATCAATAAATAAACTCTTACAAAGAACAGAAAAAGGTGGAATTCTTCTCAACTTGTTTTTGAAACAATTACAACCTGATACCAAAACCTATGAGCACATTGTAAGAAGTTGAAATTATATCCCAATTTTTTTTTCAAACATAGGTAATAAAATCCTAAACAAATTAGCCAATTTAAACCAGTAGTACATTAAAAACACAATATTCCATAATTGTTTCAGATTATTCCAGAAAAATAAGATCAATTTAACACAATAAAATCAATCAGTACTATTCATATGAACAAAACAGAAAATAACATGATCAAACAATACAATCAAAATAGTTATACTAGAAATTTTTGATAAAATGCAAAACTTGTTTGGATAGAAACTCTTAGCAAACTAGGAGAGAAGAGCGTTCTCTGACTCTAATTACAAATCGTCTGCAACAAACGAAGGAGTGACTGGAGTGAACGAACTTACAGCCAAAATCATACCTGCTGAAAGCCTTCTTTCTCAGATGAGGGACGAGAGAGGGACGAACAGTCTTTACTTCTATTCAGCACTGTACTGGGGATGCTGGCTATTGCAATGAGGAAAGAAAAATGTAAATTATACGTGGATTAAAAAGGAAGATGCATTCTCATTATTTGCAGGTAACACATTATAAGCCTGGGAAATCCAAAAGAATGTATAAATGCTGTTAACATTTAAAAATGAATTTGGTAAGACCTTTGGATATAAAAACAGTACTTTGAAATCAATTTCTTATGTTCCAGCAACAATTAAAAATGAAAAACTTAAACATTTACCATAGAGTCAAAAGATATTAAATTAACTAAGCTTAATGAAACTAAACTAAAAATATATCTAATAAATCGTACATGACTTTTACACTGAAAACTACAAAGTTTATTAGGAGAAATTGAAGAAGACCTCCAAAAATGTTACAAACTGAATTATAATGAAATTCAACAGATCAAAATGCTCATGGACTGAAAATTTTAACTATATAAGAAGTAAATTCTCCCCCTAATTGATAGATTCAATAAATTTCTACTAAATGCCCAAGAAATGTTTTGCTGTTCTTAAAAATTGACAGGCTGACTTTAAATTTTATTTGGCAATGCAGAAGGCAAAGAATATTAAAAATTACCTTGAAAAGGAAAAACACTGGAGACCTTGCATAATTAGATGTAAAGAATTAGAAACAAACTGGAACAGTTAAAGAATGTGGGATTGGCTCAAAGCAAAATCAATAAAACAAAACAGTGTCCAGAAGCTGACCACATACCTCGTGAACAATGAAGGATGATTGTTCGAAAAAATAGTCACGGGTAAATTCAAAGTCATGTAAGTCCTGAGTACACAATTACTGAAAAGAATTTGACTTCTTTGTCATACTGCACTCAAAAGTCAATTGTGAATTGTAGATACAGACGTGAAACGCAAAAGAGTAAAAAGAGGTGAGAACACAAAAGAATATTTTCATCATCTAGAATAAGTGAAATTTCTTAAATAGGAAACAAAAAGGACTGATCTTTTTTAAAAATGATACGCTGGCTAATACTAAAATTAAGAATTCATGTTTGGCAAATGACATCGCTAAAACTGTGAAAAAGTACCTACAGAGAATGAGAAGGTATTCACAATACGTATATCTGAAAAATAACTTATATCCACTACCTATAACAAATTCCTACAAATCATTAAGAAAAATAAGATACCAGAAAAAGTGAGGAAATTATTTGTCGAGGGATTTTCTTGTTGCTGGACGCGAGACCTGATACCTGCATTTTAAAGGAGGAGAAGTCTATCGTGGCTCATCTTTACAGCGCACGGTCTGCTGGCCCCGCGGCAGAACCAGCACTGCAGAGGACAGGCGCTCACAACGTCGCAGCCAGGACGCAAAGAGAGAAGGGAGGAGCCGGGAAGGGAGATACATCCTTCCAGGTCTGACCCCAGCGACCCGCCTCTTCTGACTAGACCCCCTGTCCTAACAGCGAATCAGCTAGAGTGACTCCGTCATCCAATCGCCTTCCAAACAAAGATGCTGTAGGGGCCATTTTAGATGTAAACCGTAACTATTAGATGTTATGATTATTAGATGTAAACCATAACTATTTGGAATAAACACTTAAAAATAATTATCTAAATCATCAAGAACTAATACAAAACAGCATTCAGCTTTGTTAGTCATGACAGAAATACAAATTAAAACCCTAGTGGAATATAACTATGCACTGGCCAAAATAGCTAAAATGCAAAAGATTGAAAAGAGTAAAGGATAACAAAGTTGTAGAGTATATGGAACTTTCCCACACTACTGATAAGACTGTAAATTGGGATAAACCGCTTTGGAAAAATGGTTAAAAGTAGATTCTAAAACTGAGCTTTCATATTCTATGAATCAGCACATCCATTCCAACATATGTATCTAACAGACATATAAGTTATGTACAAGAATATTATAGCATTATTCATTATATTGAAAACCAGAATGTACTAAATATCTATTAACAGAAGAATGGATAAACAAATTGTGATATATCCACAAAACAAAATACTATATGGCAGTGAAAATGAACAAACTACTGCACACATAACACACACACATGCCCCGATATGGATGAATCTCATAAAAATAATGTTGAATGAAAAACACCATCATGGAGAAGTACATAGGAATAAAGGAATACATCTGTATGAAGTCTAAAGAACAGATACCAATCTATGGTATGAATGGTTGAGACAAGAACTACCTTAAGGGAGGCATGGATGGGCAATAACAGGAAAAGAGGCAAGAGAGGGCTTCCGGGAGTTTTTAACATTCGGTGTCTTGTTCTAGATTGTTGTTACCTGTGTACGTTCATTTTGTGATAATTAACACTGTCAGGGTCTCGTCCAGACGCCCTGGACTCAGTTTATGCATCTAATCCTCAGCAGCTGAGTGGTGGCTACTGAAAGATCACAGCGGTCTTCATTCTGAGGATTACCCTAGTTCAAAGAAAGTAGCTTCCCCTGAATATTCTTAGGAATTTATGTCTTCCTGTCAGGGTGATCCACAAGCAACAGCTGAGCAATAGAGAGGTACGATAGTTCAGCCTGCTTGTTTGAGAGGCCACTAATACTCCAGAGCTGCCCGTGGGTTCACAGCACTTCAGGTGAACCCAAATTCTTCTTTGGGGAGATAATTCTTTCACATTTCTGCATATCTTGCAAGCCAGAGGCACTGACTACCTTGATTCTGCACTATCCTTACGAGGAAGGAACAGCCTGGGAAGGTAAAAATAGGGTCTCCTTGGAACAAAGGGCACATTTACCTACCATCCAGTATGAATATAAGCAAGATGGTATCTCCTTTTATGGCAAAATTCAAACAGACTACAGCCCGATATACAAGACACAAGTTCTCTAAGTGCAGGGCTCCTCTCCTCTAATGGAAGTCACTACTTGTGCAAGACATTACCTGGTATTCTTTACATCACCTTATAGGAATTGAGGTTGGGAAAGCCAATGCAAATGCTCCTACACTGCCTGCTGCTATTGCTGTCAGTGACGAAGCGCTTCATTTCTGACCCAAGACCCACCAGCATCCATGAAATTGTGGCAAACTAATTTGTAAGCTTGGAAGTAAGGTAAAGTCTCAGACCCTTCACAGTTCTTTACAATTTTTTTTTCCTCTCCGTCTCACTTCATTTGGTCTCGCCTAGTTTACAGTCAAGGGTACTCCCTCAATGAATCATTTGCATAAAATTCCCATCTTACATTTGTAAGGTCGTGGGTTTGGTTCCCAGCTCTGGGAAAACAAAACAAAGCAAACATCTCAGGCTTTACTTCTTGGGAAACATTCTTATACAATACACCTGTAGCCTTATGATTTGTGCACTTTTCTGCATGTACACTTTTCTTCTGGGTTTTAAAAATAGTTTGTATAAATATAAAAACTACAGTATGGAGCAAGAATTAGAGAGTAAGAAGAGACCGGAATTTAAAACCCAGTTAAAATCTACTACTAGGAAAAAAAAAAAAGTAAAAAACTAATAATCACTCTTTAAAATGATTACTACAATTTAAACTAGAGGTAACAAAACTCTAACTTAGGACAGTACTATGTCAACAGAAAGAGGCATATTCAAAAGATATTTACATGGTAGTCTGTAGGAATGATGTACAAAAGTTTTAGCAGTATTGCACAAATATCCATGAATCAGAATATACACCAGCCATGAACAACTGAAACAGCAGAGCTGATACCTATAGGCAGACCATCACTGGGCTAGAAGGGACAGGACTTGGTAACTAGTTGAACTCAGTGGGTGAGAAACAAATTGAGAAACCTCTAAAGTTTTTGGGCTTGGTAACATACAGAATAGTGGCACCCTTGAACTGATACAGATAACATTTTTATTTGCACAATCTCAATTATTTGGTCTTAGCTTGAAAGACTCTCAAATCTATCCAACTCCTCAGAAAAGTCAGTGACTAATCGGAATATCTTATTCCACACACACAATCTAAATAAGATATGTTTTTCATTTTAAAAATATTTTCAAAATTACACCAATTAGAAGCCATAAAGAAAGGAATGTGGACCAATAAAGTAAGCCAGCTTGGCAGATGATGTATCACTTTTAATCACACAGCACATGCAGCTGCCAATTGCTATTTTTTTTTTTTTTTTTGGTTAAAGAACACTTTACAAATCACTTGACTTATTCACAGATCTTTCTAAAGTAGCAGAAAAGCAGCTGGATTTTATGGAGTGAGACTCTGAATTGCTAATTCACAATCTCTTAACATATATCCCCTTTTAATGCAAACAGCTCGGAATTAACTCACCTTAAATGATTAAGAAGCTATGGCTTTCCATCTTCTCTTCCCTATAATTACCAGTATCTTTTAAGAAAGAAAGTGTGTTTGCTGTTCATTAATGGTAATACTACCTAGGCAGCCCAATCAGCAAGTCCATGATCCTTCAGTTACTGTGGAAGCCAAATTACCCTCTCCACCAGGACAAAATCAATTAACACCACTAGGGATGTCATTATTGTCACATTATGTCACTCGATAGTCTCCAGGGCCTATAAGTGATTTAAATTTTTTTTACTGCTATAATTCTAGTGTGTGTGTGTGTGTGTGTGTGTGTGTGTGCGTGTGTGTGGTATGGGGGTTGGAAAGCTTCACGTTGACAAGAGAAATTTCTCTTACACAGAAATTAATTTTACAACATAGAAAAATGCAAGCTACAGTTTTAGGTCTTTGGAGAAGATGGTTATACATTAGGATAATTCTGAAGCCCAAATGATTTGTCATACTAAAGTGTATTTTAAAGCTTTGCTTAAATAAAAAACACATCGGCCGGGTCCATGAGGCATTTCGCTCAGAGCAGAGTCCAGCAGGAGCTAGAAATCAATCAAATCATGGCAAGTTACACAGACGTGGAAAACTGAGTCTAAAGTTGTGAATTCTCTTCTAATAAAATCAGCTTGTTTCCCATTGTGAGAAATAGTATAATTTTAGTTTTGCAAAGACAGACACTCACTGCATCAGAAAAGAGGGTGAAATGCCATGAGAGGGCATGGCAGAACCAAATTGCATTTGGGAAGCTGGAATTCACGTTTTGAATTCCAAGGATACCACCCAGCAGAAGGTCCAGAAGTTTGCACCCCCAGAACTGTCCCTATTCCTTAGTCTGTGGAGTAGTTGGCACAGTGGCCAGACATGCAGAAGAAACCACATTTGACATCGCTCTCTTCTGACAGTTATCTTTTCTTTTTCCCTTTCCATAACTCCTTAACACTACCAGAGAATATTAAATGGGATCTGAGTTCAGAGTTTGTAGTTACTGTTAAAAAGGAATTTTTAAAATTCCCAAGTAAATTAAGCAGAATGTTTTTAAATGGCTGGTTTCCTTTTTAAAAAGTAGAACCAACTTCTGTATTTTGGCCTCCATCAGGGGGTATTTAATTAAGTCTATTCTGTCTAACATGATCTGATGTCATTGTACAAGGATATGTTCTTTGTTAGCAGCACTCTTAGTTTCAGACTCCTCTGTGTATTTGAAACCATGGTAACAGAGCAGTAAGCTAAAGCCAATGAGATAATGAGATATTCTCATTGTAATTGTGTTTCATGAGGGCACAAGATCCCACGGGTGGTATCTGACTGTCTTACAACTGCTAACAGAATTTAAGAAGCAGACATATATTTGCATGGTACTGTTTTCCATAACAGCCATGTAAACATTTGTGACTTGGCATTTTTAGCTGTTTCCAGCACATAAAAGTATGTAATGTGCATTTATGTCACAAAAAGCCACACAATTAATGAGTATCAATATTTAAAAATCCTTAGAACTTCAAGGAACTTCAGATTTGAAATGCACCAAGCAGGCTGTGGGGATGCTGTTTTGCATTATAATTATGAGCAGGCTATGGTTTGTGAGGAGAAGAATCCATCAAAGCAAAGAAAAAGAGAGCAGAGGGCAGCTAGCCCTTCACCTCCCAACCACCCCAAATGCACCTCCTAAAGGAGGGACGAAACTAACCCTAAGCAAGACTCCCTGTGCTTTTATGAGGAAAGCTACACTGGAAGTTCCGAAAAGCGTTTTACCTTGAACAAGGGGAAAAACATTTGGAAAATTAAACCAAAATATTTACAAGACATCTCTTCTTCTGAACTAAAATCAGAGAGGAGAGCACCTCACTTTTGAGTGCCTTCTCTTCTGTTACTGTTTGAAGTTTCCCCACAGTTTTCATTTGAGTTGCAGATTTATGCACAAGTCACTGAATCCATGTTCTCCATCATGATGAGGTTGCCCTAACAGGCGTTGTGTCTTTTAATAAATAATTTACAACTGAAAAAGAGAAAGTGCAATATGGAATGACTGGTTGATTTAAGCAGGGCTAAGATGTCTGCACTCTCACGTCACTAGGCTTCCCACCAGGAGCCTGCTCTGGAGAAGAACTGACCTAAGAACGTGCATTTTGTCAGCCTTGTGATGCTGATGGCCCATGGGACGGAGGTGATGCTGAACACTGAACTGTAGAGACAAAGACTCTGTTTGCTTTTCACTTCACAGACAAAGGGTGTCACTCTTTGGTTTTTAAAATGTGCTGGTGCCATTTCTGAAATATTTAGCATAAGGAACTAAATCGGTATCAAAATCATATTAATAAAGAAAAGGAAGTTGGTTTTGTTAAAGTCATTCAAGTACCTGCAGTTACAGAGGAGGAGAGATCTCTTTCAACGTGTCACTAGTGGAACATTCATGTACGTAGAGACAGGCAGTTCTTTCTTCTCCCCCCCCCGTATGTGTGTGTGTGTGTGTGTGTGTCTGTGTGTGTGTTTATGCACATGTGTAGTTGCAGTTGGGAAATAAAGTCTATGCCACAAACAGTTACACAGAAAGAACTGTCACAGGACTGGGGAATATGGTCTTCATCTCTGTGAGATAAGGTGGCCTCATCACTCATGGCTGCTGCAGCAAAACACAACCACAAGTGGGTAATGAGGCCACCCCCACTGAGGGGAGATAGCGTCTATATCGGAGCCGTCAGGACCCATTAGGTCCTCACACTGCCTGTTCTTGGATGTGTCTCCCAGACAGCCCTTCATTTCCACATCGGAAAGGGAGAGACATCATTTTCTTAAAAATCTCTCCTTCTTGTTCCTGACAAATAGGACATGGCTGTCAGGTTTGAAGGCTCCCCCTGGGTGCCATGTTGAAGTTTTCAGCAAAGACTAGAGTTGACAACATTGGCAAGAGTTTGTTAAATAGAGTTATAATTATTGCAAAATGGCTTTACTTGTGTGGGCTTTGAAATGAGTTACACCTTTTTAATCCAGATGAGTCCATCTTCTTAATCTGGTATTTAGAGGATGATACAAGAACTAAGGGATTGAATATGTTTTTAAGGTATTAGAATCACAGCAGTATCACTTACAGAATAGATTTTTGCAGTGCACTTTCTCCAGGTGGAAGTCTTTTAATACCATAACTTAGCCCAAGAATAACATGTGTCCACAGAAATTGATTCTATTTTGTTAAAATGATAAGCAGAGGTTGGCATTGATTTTTCCTCCGCTATCCTTTGCTTTTTATCATAACAGAAGCCAGCATTTCTAGGTTTAAGGAGTAAGGACACACATGTGTGGAGAGGGGTGACAGAACCCGCATTTCATAAAATAGAATGAAGCAGACAAATGACACAAAGGCATGACTTGGCAACTCATGCCCACCAGGTGCTGCAGCAGGGATATGAATTCAGAGAAACGAGAATGAGGGAGTGGGTCGAAAATATGCATCAAAAGGTTGTGTGCAGGAAACAGAACCAAATTATCTTCCTTTGATAAATGAGGCACCGGCCACCACCTTTCCACATTGCTGACACAGAAGTCCACAGCCTGGGGGTGCCGTAGGTAAAGCATCCAACCCAAACCCTGACTAAGCAAGGCCACAGTGGCAGAAGATGTCTTCTAAGCAGGCGGAGGCCTCAGTGGACATGAATGGGAACAAAGGCATTTTACAGACACAAGTGTATGGTGCCTGGAGGAGCGGCATCCACCAAGATCTGGACACTGGGAGTGCTTGGAAGGGTAGGTGGAGCTAGGGAAAGAACACTTTCCTTTGGGTACTCCTTTCTTCATTTAGAAAGTGGGTGATTCTCGCTTGTAAAAACATAAACATTACAAACAATACCTACTCCACAGTGCTGTTAAGAATTACGTGAAATTATATATACATATACATAACACTGTTCCTATCAATATAATATTCATTGTATTTTTATGTATATGAAAGTGGCTTTGGAGTTCAGGAGGAGGGTATGTGGATCTTTTCTTTCTTCTTTCTGAGGAACAAATAAAAGATAATAGGATCCACAGAGCTGCCGCAAGGGTCAAATAAGTAAAAGTATATGAAGTACCTTGAGAATCCCAAAATATCATGAATGATAGTCAAAATCATCTTTAAATGTAAAATTATATATACATATATATGTAACTATATTTATAAATGTAAATGCTGAACTTAGTCTCAAATTTTAACTTCCTATCTTTTCATTCAAAAAGACTGAAAAATAAAAGAATAAATAAGCAAAACTTTAGTTTGTAAATTTATTTCTAAAAGAACGATTAGAAGAATCACCTTGGGGTTCTTTTTCCCATCTTCGTGTGGGTCCATCTCCAGGAGCCTAGTGATGAAGGCTACAGATGTTTCACTCTGTTCAGTGGTTCTTGGGGGTCGTTCTCAAACCAGAATCATGCTTCATCCAGAGATAGGCCCCCAAAAGCCACAATGTTGATGAGGAAGGATCTGACAAAAATGACTACACATGGGGTACACATATCCAGTTTTAGAATGCTTTAAGACAGTCAAGTTTCCTATTCATGCAAGTCTTTCAAGTACAAATTCTAAAAGCTTAGAATCGAATTCTAAGTTTTTAGAATTTGTACTTGAAAGACTTGCATGAATAGGAATTTTCTAAACATGGAGAATGGGAAGTTTTGCAAGAATCACTCTCAGATGCCTCCTCCTTCTCTCTGGTCATTGTAGATGTGGGAGAGCCATCCCTTCTTCGATGTATGCACTTTTAGACTAAATGAAGAACTGAGCAGAGCCCAGGGCCCTCTGCCTTTTCCCTGGCCCTGCCTTCAGGCCTCGGAGGCATTAGCAGTTGTTAAAGAGAAAATCATCACCCTGAGTCAGGGATCTGCCAATGATAGCTCAGG
>PVJO010034137.1:0-11300 GCA_004026905.1 Hystrix cristata | reverse complement strand
ATCACACACATAGTATATATCACATATGTGCGGTGTCAGACATGCATATTACATAGAGGGTATATGATAATCAAATTGCACCATTTATATCCTATTACACGGTCACACGCATGTCATATATCACACACATAGCATATATCACATATGTGCAGTGTCAGACATGCATATTACATAGAGGGTATATGATAATCAAACTGCACCATTTATATTCTATTACACGGTCACACACACGTCATACATCACATGCATAGTACATATCACATATATGTATCACACACATATCATATATCACACACATAGTATATATCGCATATGTGCGGTGTCAGACATGCGTATTATATAGAGGGTATATGAAAACCAAATTGCACCATTTATATTTTTTTACATGGTCAAACATATATATCTCCCTATCATAAAACAACATGATAATGTACATTATCATATATATATTATGGAGAGGATATGTAAAATCAAACTGCACCATTTATATTCTATTGCATGCTCAAACATCCATCACATATTATATACAGAGTATATATCACATATAATCTATATATAATGTGTATCATCATATATGTATATTACATAGAGGTATATAAAATCAAATTGCGCTATTATATACTCTCCTACATAGTCAAACATATATGTTATGTACACAGTCTATATCATATATAATCCACATATTATACTGTATTTTAAGTATTGTAGACAACGTACCATACAATGAGGTATGTGTCTATCTATGTTTCAAGATGAGAAAACCCTGTTTCCCACAAAACAGTCATACATCATATCATCACACACGTAACATGTAATGTTAGATCCATTTTAACAGATAATGCTCATAGATGGCAGATTATATCCGTATCTATAGGCCAAGTGGGAAAATCATTGTTTTCCCTACAAAATTGTAGTAGTCCACACAAAGCATGCTATAAAATCCTCGTATCGTCCCACATTCCTGGATTTCACGTATGATATGTATTAGGAGACACAAACAACATATTATAACATTCTGGTACCCTTCCAAATGCCACGATTGTCATACATCACATATATTACAAAGCATAATTAAAATACACTGTAGAATCTTGTGTTTCCTACCACATCACACTACATCATTCCACATATAAAATGGGCGTGGAGCACACTATAGTCTCAGCACTCTGGGAAGCTGAGGCAGGCGGGTCTCAAATTAATGAGAACTTGTCTCAAATTTTAGTTTAATTAAAGATAATTGGAAAGCCTCCACACACCCGGTTTCTTCCCCCTCCTCTTCCCCCTGCCTCCTCCTCCTCCACCTCCCTGGCTGAGCCCGCTTTGCAGGCTGAGCATGTCTGCAGCTGCAGGGCAGCAGAATTTAAATACACAAAGGCCTGCAGGAGCCGATACCCCGCGGAGAGCCGGGCGTCCCCTCCAGCGACCAGGCTCAGGTCAGATTACAAAGTGACTTCTTCCAGGAGGCCCAGCTTCCTGGCCCGCCGGCTGCCCGCACTTTGACCCTCTTGCGATGGGCGGGTCTGTCCCTCGGGCTCCTCTGCCCGGCCTGACGGGAGAAATAAGAGACAGAGAATAAGAGGCAAAAGGAGACCCGGAAAATCGCAACCTTAAAACTGCACTTTTATTAAAACGGCAGGTTCAGGGCGCCAACCCAGTCAAAATGCCTACAGCCCTTAACAATGCCCCAAGCAGCCTGGGCAGCCCTTTCGCCCTAAACGGACCTGGGCCGTCCCTCCCCCCATGATTACCTTGTGATTCTCTTTTCAACTATGAAAAAACCTTCCCTTTGCCAGTAACCCACACCTGTCATCCTAGCACTCGGGAGGCTGAGGCAGGAGGATCTCCAGGAGTTTAAGACCAACATGGGCTACATAATGAGTTCAAGGCCAGCCTGGAAGACACATTGAGACTCTATCTGAAAAACAAAACAAAACAAAACAATGTGCCTTCCCTGGGGGGGCTGCCGTGGCTGTCACTTGAAAGTGGACCGCGGGCCTTCCCCTGCAGAAAGCGCCGCTGCCTGCCATCTGTGACTCCAACTCCCCCTCTCCACGGAGTCAGACTGTCACCTCGCAGACCCCCATAAACACCCCAGTCTGGGCCCTTCGGTCTTGGGCGCCCTGCACGCTATTGCTTGGAGTGCGAACTGTCCAAAGTCGGCCTGACGGGTCCCTTTCCGCCTCTCAGCGACACGCCGGAAAACCCTTTTGCCGCCAGCAAGCCAGGCCGAGTCTAGGTCGCCGTCTTCACTCGGGGACCCCGTCCAGGGACCAGCTCGGACCAGCCCGCGCGAGCACGTGAGGAATAAGACAGACCAGCCGGGGAAACATCTGCCTGTAACCCCCAAAGACAGCCAAGACCCAGGCCTGATGTGCCACGTTTTGAAGAGGAAGGAATCTGGGTGCTTCACATTTATTCCTGCCGCTAACTGGGCTTCACACTGAGCTACCTCCGGAGCTCTTTTTAAAAATTGTTTATTTGGAGACGGGGCCTCGCTAAGGGGCTCCATTGCTCAGGCCCGGCTTGAACTCGAGATCCTCCTGCCTCAGCCTCCCGGAAGGCAGGAATGCCAGCCTGCACCCCTACATGTGGCCCACCGTGCCACTCTTAGCATCCGTGAGACCAACACTGAAGACGGAGAAAGACAAACCGCGCAGGAACTTGCTCACATTACACCATCGTTTAAAATGCTGCCTGCCACGGACACACGCTTTTTCTGCTTGTTACTCCTTAAAGTCCAGAACAACGACTCTCGCTCCTGCACTGGCCGCGGACGTTGCTAGTCATCAGCGATGATGTGAAGCCCGCGGGACACTGTGCACACGTTTCCTGCCCCATTTCACGGCACGGACCTGAGCGTCGACGGATTTCGGGGTTTGCAAGAGCTCTGGAAATTTACCTTCTATGAATATAAAAAGAGCGCTGAGCCCGCAATGACCCGCACAGAAAAACCAGAAGCAACTGCAGGCCACGGCCGTCTCCGCCAGGCCCAGAGGCTCGTCCGGTCCCTGTTGTTTGCTTGTTTGTTGTTTTGCAAGCAGCCCGCCTGTCCCCACATGGAGGAGGGACCCCCGTCTCAGTCCAGCTGAGCAGGGCCAGCAACGTCCTGGCTGCAGCCCCCCGCACAGAGGCGAGCCCGCGACGGAAACACTTTGCTTCCATCCGCGTTAATGCAAACGACCGATTGCCGTTCTTCTTCATATTCCACTGTCAACCTTCAACGCATTCTCTTTATCCATTCGTCCATCGATGGGCACCTCGGCTGTGGTGAACTGCACTTCTGTAAACATAAATCTCCAGGTTTTTACAGGAGATGAAACCTCGATTCCCATTCAGAAGCGGGATAGCTGGGGAACGTGTAGCTCTGCTTGTTCATTTTCCGGCCATCCTCAGGCCAAGCTCCACAGCGGCCGCGCCAGTCCGCGTCACACCGGCACTGCGGACGGCCTTGCTTCTCCTCCACGCCTTCACCAGCAGTTACCTCCACCGCCAGATCCTGCGGATCCCACATCAGGACGCCTCCTGCCTCTGCCGCCCGTCCCCGCCCTTCGCCCGTCTGCTAATTTTTCTTTCACATCCTGCATTTCATTCTCCCATTAAAATCGCCTCACTCTCTACGCGTTAAGTTGATTCCCGCCATTTCAAAGCTCATAACCGCCCTCTGATTTGGCAGCTGGTTTCAAATCCGACACCCCAAGTGGACTCGTGTGTCTGGACCTATGACAAAAATCATAAATCCGGCCAAGTCCAGACCAAAACCGCCTTGTCCACAGATGACTTTTCAACCGCTCTCCTTCCCTCTCTGTCTCCTTAATAAATATTGCCATTCACCTCTTCTCCCGAACCATCACCATCCCACATAAAAATAACCTGCTCCCACCAATCCAGGAGACGGACTGATCCGTAGCCAGGTAACAAGCACCAACCAGAATAAGTCTAAAAGTCATTCGATGAACCTGCCTCAACTTGCGTCAACAAACCTGCTTTGCCCGTCAACCAATCAGCTCAGCTCCAGCTTCTCCGATTCAGCCAATCAGAAATAAAGCAGCATAAAAACCCGTCTCCAAGTAACCACTTGTCGCCAGTTTTCTCGACCACTAACTGGATTCTGTGGTTGGGGGCCAACGCTTGCTCACCACGAAAATTCCTCCCTAGGTTTTTTTAACACTTTGAAATTCTTATGAACACATGATTGCAGTCCTCATGGGGACTTGGTGCAGGGACACGGCACGGCTTCAATCTATTTTCATCCCTTTCCCCTCCCCTTCCTCCACCTCTTGTTCGCCTTCCGTTTTGCAGAAGATCTGACCCCTGCATCCTATCATCGGCCTTTTACTTGGCTCTTTATTTATATTCTGGGTGTCTCGAATGAGAGGAACCATGCTGTGTTTAAACTTGTGTGTCTGCTTTATATCACTTAACATTATGGCCTCAGAGTACAACCATCTTCTTACCAATGACTCGACTTTATCCTTTTTCATGGCAGAGTAGTATTCCATGGTGTGTACACACCACATTTTCTTTATCCGTTCCTTCGCTGATGGACGTACAGGCCACTTCCAAGATTTAGCTATTATGACGCTAACTGAAAACAGAAATTCTCTTCAGTCCACAAGTGTGCTGTGTGCTGTATGATGACTAGATATATGGGTGCAAGCCACACTTTGTGCTTATTTGTTGACAAAGGCCATGAGTACACTATTGAACCAGCTGGATTTGTGCCTGTTTTTTACCAACTCGTTGGACTGGACACTCCAAATCTAACTCCAACGTCATCAGCCAAAACCTTGCATTGCACACCCCAAGTGCGACCTCATTGACCAAATCATTCCCCAAATCTCTTCCGCTACTTACCTGTTTTTGATAAAAACCACCATAACGATCTGATCGTCCCTAATCAAACTAATACCAATAAAAAATATCCATGGAGCCAGGTGTGGCGGGGCACGCCCGTCATCTAAGCACTTGGGAGGCTGAGGCAGGAGGATCGCTGAGCGTTCAAGGCCATCCTGGGCTGCTATTGAGTTCAAGACCAGCCTGGACAACATAGTGAGACCCTGTCTCAAAAAATAAATTAAGAGTGAATTCACCCTGAAGATGGTGGAGAAGGATTCTCTGTCCCTCCCAAACCCCTTCTCTGGGTGTCACTGAAGTATGCCATCAGCTACTAAGAAAAGGTCCACCCATGACCTGCTGCCAATACGAATCTCAGTTCACCTCAGTTCACATTATTTTAGAGTCTCAGACATTTTTTGTATTTTTTTAAAAACTCGTAGAATATCCACAAAATTCACCATCTTAATCATTCTGCACTATCCAGTTCACTCTTTTTAAGTCATTTGCATTGTGGGCCCGTCGGCATCACGGTTCATCTTCAGAACTTTTTGATCTCCCCAAAAGGATGCCGCGCTCCCCTTGAACATGGACACCCCGTTCTCCCCTCCCCGTCCCTGGCCCTCAACAGTCCACTTTCTGTTTTGATAAATTTGATGATTTTACCCCATAAAAGGGGACTTGTACGGTCTTTGTCTTTTATGACACATCTTATTTCACTTATTTTAATATCCTGAACCTTCATCCATGTTGTAGCACGTATCAGAAACTCCTTTCTTTTTCCAGGCTGCGTAATATTCCACGGACCATACTGTGATCCATCCTTCCAATCACGCGCACTTGGGTTGCTCCCACCTCTTGGCTATCGACCATGATGCTTCCGTGACCACAAGCATGCAAATATCTGTTAACACCCTGCTTTCGATCTCTTCTTTCTCAGTTTTATCTCTAAGCTATTTTTAACAATCTCAACTTGCCACTGATCTAATGCTGTGTCACAATCCAAACCTCCTGCTGAACTTTCTTAAATCGAATTTTCTCCCAATGTCATTTTCTCTGCAAATAAAACACTTCAGCCAAGCCAGTGATGGCAGAGTGACAACATAATCCCCTTTCCCACCGTGCCACAAAAATATATCTATTAATTGCATGACTTATCGGAAAGTTATGATTATCCGCCACATTTGTCATCGACTCTGTCTAGGTTTTTAAATTATTCAAATCCCGCTGGATACCCTGATGGGTTTTTCCATAATTGAAAACATGCAGAGATCCCTGACCACAAGCAGCACACCCGGCGACAGCCGTCCTGCGAGGGTCGGGCGGGAGAGAGGCCCTGACATTTGCACAGGTGGCAGGCTGACGGCACATTGCCCGGCACTGACGGAGCCCTTCTGCGAGCTGTCTAGCGTTGCTCAAATACCCGAGACAGCCAGTTTGCAAAGAAGACAACTTCAGGCTGCTCCACACGGCTGACAGTTCAGGCACAAAGCCAACGGGCCCCGTGACCAAGGGCCTGTGTGCACACAGAACAACTTGTCCCCAAGGGCCTCATGCAACCACAGGCCCAGCTTCGCGAAGGTGACTGTGTCATGGCGGGCCAGGACTCACTGGGGGATTTGTCCACCAGTGAATTCACATTTAAATGTGATACAGAAGGTGGGATCTGCCACACGCAATCCCACAGCCCGGGAGTAACACAAGTTACATGCTGACCTTCTCCTCAAATGCCAAGCTGACCCTTCTCTCCTGGCTCCCTCATCCCCTTCTGTCCTCACCGATTTAAGTGGTGAAGGTCACATTGAAGGTCAAAGTGCTGAGGTCCTGGCGGTGTGGGCCTCCCCTGCCTGACGTGGACGGGAGACGTGGCCGTTTCCCTTGCCGGAGTTGCAGGAAGCTCAGCGTCATCTCCCCTCAAGGCCTCGTGAATGTTATAAAGTGGGGAATCACTCCCATCCCAGACTGCACTAATTTCTGTGGCACATCCGGGAGGGCAATCCGGGCGTCCGTCTCTCGGAGGACTAACCGGGAGCGATAGAGACGGTTACCTGCTCAGTGCAGCAGGACGTTTGACAGGTTGGATCCGATGAGAGGTGGTGGGGTCTGCACATCACGCTTAAAGACATTTTAACAGTACCGACTGGATAAGCAGGGACGGGTCTCGGTTGTACCACTTACACCTACACACACACTCACACATGCACACGAGCATTGGACAAAATACAATCTGTAAAGAATACCTTTGGCTTAGACCAGGGACGATGCATTTAATTTCTATCACGATGAGAGAAATTGCAAGCTTTCCCTGCTTGGCTTGCTTCCCGGAAGTCGAATGAACCCCCTCAAATTCCCACTTTACAAACATGCTGAATATTCTCTTGTCCTGTTTTCTGGGTTTGTTTTGCTTTTGGTGCTGGCACTCGGTTTTTTGAGACAGGGTCTCACTAAGTAGTTCAGATGGGCCTTGAACTCACTAGGCAGCCCAGGCCGGCCTCAGTCTGGCAGGGATCCTCCTGCCTCAGCCTCCCGAGTGCTGGGATGAGAGGCGCACGCCTCCAGGCCCGGTTTCTGCCCTGTTTGGTGTGTGGCTGGAAAGGGGGCTTCTGACATTAGATCTCGCTCTCTGTTTCCCATGATACGGATCCCGCATCCCCGACTGGACGTCATTGACCTCCCCTGAGTTCAGAGCAGCGCTGGGTTCGAAATGGGAAGGAGAAAGCCGCCCACCAACACACCCAGTTTTCACTCACTAAAGCCCCTCGATTTGCAGTTAAACACCCCAGAGAAGGAAAATGTAAAACCCGAAGCCCAACCGGCTGCAGAAATGCATCCTACCAAGGAGTCTCCGTCCCACACAAACATTCCCAGACAACAGAGTTGGACAACAAGAAGGTCTCGACTTCTGCCCTCGGGGCGTTGAGGGGTGTCTGCATGTTGGCTCGCACACGGGGAGTTTTTTTCTTTTCTTCTCTTTTCTTTTTCACAAACCCTTTTAGTGATGAGTCAGCCTGGTTTCCACGTCAGGAGAAAGCTCAAGGAAACTCAAAACTACCAGGATGCAAAGAGGAGTATTGCCGGAAGCTGACCTGCTCTACGGTGTGCGCAAAGACTGAAAACCTCCCTGATAAAACCGAGAGAAAATATAGCAGCGTGACTCAGATAGCTACATCTTGGAAGCAGCCTCTATGTCCATCACCAGGTGACTGGATGAAGAGAATGTGTTTATATGGTGGAGTACTACTCTGCCATGAACAAGGATAAACTTGAGGCATTTGTAAAAAAAAATATAGATGCACCTTGAGAATGTGATGGTAAGTGAAGTACACACAAGCTCCAATATCACCCGGTTTCTCTCATATGAGAAACTCAAGGTATAACGAAAGAGCAAAACAAAGGACAGATGACAAGAAGCAGGGAGATAGATCTTTTGTAAATAGGAAGGGGGCCTAGAGATGGAAGGAGGGGAGGGGAAGGGGATGGAAAAACAGCTAAGATGTTTTCTGTCCATGCACCAGCTTCCCACTTGCAATGTGATCATTAGGCCCTGCAAATACGGACAAATAAAAAATAAAAATTAAAAAACAAATGTTCCAGAAATAAGATACAAGAGTGTAGCCAGAATGTGTCCCTAAGGAAGATCAATTTTCAGGTGTCAATTGTATGTTTATATACTGTCAATGGACAATTAGCCCTTTTGATTTTTTACTTTTTAAAAATTTTAAGGCAACGTCTGGCTAAATCTCTAAGTTGCCCAAGCTAGGCTTCGACTTGGGATCCTCCTGCCTCAGCCTCCCAGAGTGCAAGGATAACAAGTGTGTGTCACATTTCCAAGCTGAAAACCTCATATTATTGTGGTATTATTTTTCCCTAAAATAATCTGTATGTTCCCCACAAATACAATCGACATTCTAGCTGATTTGTTTACGTACGACAGTAAACTGACCCTAAAATCAAAGGACTCAGAAGAACCAAATGAATTTTACAAAAAAGCCACAGAATTGGAGGATTCGGATCATCTGATTTGGAGAGTTCTTATAAAGTGACGTTAAATGAAACAGTCTGGTTCTCACATGAGGACAGAAATAAATAAATTGAAGAATAGATAGTTTGAAATTACAACTGTACGTCCACGGCATAGTGACTTAAATAATGAAATGTGCATGTTCAAAACAGAAATACTAGTTTTGATCTCAGATCCTCAAAAACCTAACTGTGTAGACGATGATGGGGATAGATGGTGGATAGGTAGATGATGGATAGAGAGATATAAGATGGATAGCTGGATAGATGATAGATAGATAGATAGATAGATAGATAGATAGATAGATAGATAGATAGTTGGATATGGTGGATGGATGGATAGAGGACAGATGGATGGATAGATGATACATCGGTAGAGAAATAGAGACTAGATAGATATGATACATAGATGGATGTTTCTGGCACCCTTATTCACAGTCACCAGAAGGTAAAAACAACCAAAGTATCCAGCAAAGGTGAATGAATAGCCTACATGTGGGCCATCCACACAGTGGAATATTACACAACCATGAAAAGGGATGAAGCTCTGACAGATGCTACGATGCGAATGAATGTTAAAGACACTAGACTGAGTTAAAGAATTCCGACACCATAGATCCCACTGCTACGAGCTCCACAGAACCTGCAGACCTACAGAGACACACACAGAGACACAAGGTGGATTGGTGGCGGGGGTTGGACATGGCGTAGGGAGCAACTACAGATGGGAGATTTTGGAGGGACGGGACTATTCAGGAGCTGGGTGGAGGGTGGTTACTCAATATGGCGAGTGTGCTAAATGGCCCTAGTCGTGACCCTGATTAAAGGAGAAATGAAACTCATCCCCCGGGGACAAGTGTTGAGAAGAGGCCAGCCACATCCAGAACTTGGTCTTGGGGAAGTGGGGGGACACGGATGCTTCCCGCTCTGGCCTGCTCCAGGCCCCACTTTACCACCCGGCACTGTGCGTGGTGACTTGGGGCTGCTTTGTGCATCTCATGAACTTTCTTTGGGGAGTCCACCCAAGATCCATCCTGCCGGGCAGCTCAATCCAGGAGCGCACTGGCGCCTCCCAGTGGCCACAAGGGTGAATTGCAGTCACAGCCCACTTCCCAGCCATAGTCTCTTTATTCAGAATTTGTCCCCCAGCTTTGTGACACCAGCCCGTGCATCTCTGCAAAACGATGAGTGGGGAGCGGTGGGGACGCAGAGGGGAAGAAAGAGGCTTAATTAATTTGAATCAAACCTCTAACAGATTTCTTAATGCCTGCAGCTTATTCCAAACAAGGCTGAGACCCGCGGGAGACCCAAGCTCCTCCACCACATAGAAGCCGAAGTCTGCTCTCGTCGCAGGAGAAAGAAGAAACAGCTCCAGGAAGCCAGGCGGATAAAGGTTATCCCCAAATAATAAAAAGTTCTCATTGCACTTTGCATATACTGTGGATTCCTTATGGAAGGGAAAAAAAAAGATCCATTCAGTATTCTGTGTTTGCCACAGAAACACCAAGAATGAAAACTTGAGGAATTTCAATGAGCAGTACTCACCGGCCAGCTGGATTTTATTTAAATGAGGATCACGGTGGCTACAATTATGTGACAGGATAAAATTCTTATCTCCTGAAAACAGGTATCTTTACAGCTTTTTATCCACTTGGTATTTATAATCCGCCCACTCCGCCGTGATTTCTCCTTTTACTGTCAGGAAGCAAAAATAGCTACCATGAAATCCCTTCATAAAAAATCCTCGGCAAAGAAACATGAACCTTCTATAAACTCATCTTTCACTTCGCCGGTTGCGAAGGAATCACAGTAAAGAATTTGGACTAATCGTGTCATTCAACTTTAAACCTACATCTTACTTGAGGTGGATCAGGTAAAATCCTGAAAATGCATTTGAATTCATAACACTTTTCTTTTTTAGTTTTTTTGAGACAGGGTCACACTATGTAGTCCAGGGCACCCTTGAACTCACTATGTAGCCCAGGCTGGTCTTGAACTCACAGAGATCCTCCTGCCTCAGCTTCCCCAGTGCTGGGGTTACAGGAATGCTCCACCACGCCCAGCTTTCTACATACCACTTACAAGTATAATCTAAAAAGAAAAAAAATACAAAATATAAAAAACTGGGGAATAAACCTGCAGATATGTATGGTAAATAATTTCAGGGAAGTACTGTTCAATATACGGACTCTAGGTAATAGTACCTTGTATTTGAGATTTTGGTCTTGCCATAAAAAAGTAGGTAATTATGGGAGATGATGGATATATTAATTTGCTTAGTATTGCAACCATTTCACCATGTACAAGTCTATCCAAATATCATGCATGGACAACTTGTCTGCATGCAACAAACATTACATTGAAAAAGCTCTGGGAAATCGACTCGAATGATGCGATAGCATGATGTAGTAATTTGTCCTGGCAAAGTGCTGGTGAGATTTACCTCA
>PVJO010034136.1:0-11281 GCA_004026905.1 Hystrix cristata | reverse complement strand
CCTCCATGTTCAGATTTCTAAGGAGGCGTTCTAGATCATCCGATACTGTGCCCTGTCTACTTTCTTCTCTGGACATCCTTCTAAGTCACAGGGATGCTAACATCTCTTCTAGATTGCTCACCTGCTCCTGTCACTGTAAACTGGAGATAACTTGCTATCTGTCCTTCTGATCTTCCTTTCATCATCTGTATCTGGATCACTATTTTAGTTTATCACCAATTTGGGGACCAGGGCCCCAAGGGTATGCAATTAAACATTATTATGTGTAAAATGTAAAATAAATCCATTTTCTCAATTCTAATCCTTTTTCATGAATGACAGGGAGGCTTACTTTTCACTTTCTTTTTAAAAAGAGGAACTATTTCCAAATGTCTTAAAGATTCTAACACAAGTTAACTGATTATAGGCATAACTGAAAAGAACTTAGTGTTTCTCTATGGAAAATGTTTCGTTACTAAATATTTTGTTACTTTTTTCCTTTAATAGAATAATTCTGTGAGACAAGTGCTTTTGAAAAAAAAAATCTCTATTTTTCAAATAAAAACCAGAATTCAGAAATTGATGTTTAGAGAGGTCAGATCAAAGCTCAAAATTTATAATGTGAATAAGCAGGATAACCACATCAGAAGCCCAGGTCTGTCGATGCCACAGCTGATGCCTACTCACCAAAACATCCTGCCTTTTGGCCAGTTTAAGTGGGACATGTATACAAACATGTGTTCACATTGAGTCAGGGAACCATAATGTTTTGCAGAGCAGGAGAATGAGAAAAGGGAGAAAAAAGAAAAAGATCTTTTATTCTTTTGTATTGTATAGGCGATCACTAAGCAATATCAGTGACATAATGATATTAATGTATTAGGATATTTTGGCATCACTAGAAGTTGTTAGATGTCAGAAACTCTTTTAAAAAATAAACTTTGCACATTACATGACACCCACCATTTATTATATGTGACTTAACTAACAGATATGTAGATCTGGCATCTAATATTCCATCTCACATGGCCACTTAGATTTGGAGACGGGCAGCAGTTGTAGAGAGGGAAGATAATGAGAATATTCTGATGGAAAAACACGAAAATTTCTTGGAGCCCTTTATCCTTGTCCTATTTCCTTTGCTCCTCTCACTTCCTTTGGCTTTGCCCAGCCCTTGGCTTCAGGATCTCTCTGACTGTACAGTTTGCAAACTTGCAATTTCACACTACATTTGTCACCATAGCAACAAAAAACCCTACAAAGTGGAAAATTTGTTGAATCAGCCACCAGATTTATGTCTTGCTGGTGTCCAGTCAAACACATCGCTGCATATTCGGTGATCTGCACAGTGAACTGCTGTTTCTCATGGGAGATTTAGAGCCTGACCTTCAATTTCCACCTCTCTCAGTATTTTTTGTTCTGACCTTGTTTTCTTCTTCTCTAGACTTGGTATTTAGCCAAGAAGACATTTTCCCTTTCTGTATTTCAAATCTTGTTTTCAGTAGGTCTTCATCTGATACGGAAAATAAATTTTAGAATTAGCTGGAGTTTAGGACATACTGTCTGTCATAATCCTCTGAGCTGGTTGAAGAGAGATAATTGTATCCTAATCAAAATGCTATAATTGAAGAGATTTATATATGAATTTTAGGCAAGAAATCCCGAGACTGGATATCAAGAGTCAGCTAGTTAGGCCATATTTCAAGGTCAACATCCAGTATAGATCCAAAGTGGAAGTGGAAGTTCAGAGTTGGAGAAAGAAAGCCAGTCAGGCAGATGGATTGTTTGAAATGTCGGGCATAAGTAGGGAAACCAGGTTTGCCCATCTCTACAGGCAACAGATACAAAGGTAGACATCAATCCCCTAGAGATGAGTGAAGCTCTCCTTCTACACTGCCCAATTAGACCTTGTCATTTTATGCCAATTTCTGGTCAGAGAATATAGAATAGGAGAAATTAGAAGCTTATCTCCTCAAGTATCCTTGACATGCCCAAAACTAATAAAAGATTACTTCTGGATTCTGCTCTATCTAAAACTTTCCTATTCTCTGTATAGATACACACTGTATGAATAGCCTAACTCCTAAAAAAAAGAAAAAAAAAAAACCCTCAAAACAATAATACCAGCCATGGGGTACAATTCCAGTCAGCACTCTGGGAAGCTGAAGCAGGAGGATTTCAGGTTCAAGCCCTTTTGAGCTTTTAGTAATTTAGTAAGACTTTATCTCAAAACAATAGAAAAAAGGATTGGGAATATGGCTCAGTAGGAAGGTCTTGGGTTCAAGCCCTAGTACCACAAAACAGTACAAACAAGCAAAAACACCAAAACAAAACAAAACAACAACAAAAAAAAACAACAGCAAAAAAAAAAAAAACAAACAGCTAAGGAGACATCAACGACCTCATGGTTTTGATGACCCTAAAGTGTTTTTTTACATAATCTTTAGAATTAAGTACATGGTGCCCTTCTGAGTCCAAATATACCCATTTATTGTGTTGCTATTTCTCCTATATCCTTGCTATATGTGCTATATTTTGTATTATTTTACTTGCTATATCTTTGGACACAAACTAGTCCTATACTAAACTCTACTATAGCAGGACTATTATTCAGATTGTTCATGCTCATTTCAAGGGCTGGCAAAGTACTAACTGTACGTATGTGCACAGCAATGAGTTATATTTACATTCACGGTGTCCTCTTTCTGGTGTGTTGGTAGGCAAAGTCTCCATGGGATCTCTCTTTTTTCTGTATGCCAGTGTACTGTACAATGTTTTGAACACAGTAGGTTCTTTGCAGATTACTGTTAAACAATCAGCATTAAGTCACAACTACATAAAGTTACTGTAGTACCTAGCGTATGTGTCACTGTTTTAAATTTGGGTTATTAGGTTCTTGTTTTTAAGCTATCATTATTCCTCTGAATTCCCATTCCCCTCCCCCTTTGCCTTCTTCTTGTTCCTTGGGCCTTTTGCCTATTAGCTTAGATCTGACCTTTTGCCTTTTTGTATCCATTATTTACCCTTTTCTTTTGTTTGTGTTTTACCTCATTCAAATGAAGGATACCATACAGTATTCAAGTTTGTGAGTTTAGTTTATTTCACTCAACATTCTATTTTCCAGGTCCAGGGTGTGATGGCCTGTAAGTTTGTGTCATTTGGGATAAACTAAAAAAACAAAAAACAAAAACAAAAACAATCACTCTCAGCAATATCAATTACAGAGATTCTCCAGCATATCTAAGGAAGCGATACAAGTTTCCTACTTATATAGCCTCATGCAAATAATTATGCAAATTCAGAGAAAATGCAGCAGAGCTAACAGAAAGACTCACAAATGTCACTTTTCCACATTATTACTACTATTTCCCACAATTCCTCAGTCCACACATGCTCAGTTGAAACTCTCTTGCTCTTTCCAGGAACAAAGATGAGGTAATAATTTGCTACCTCTGAGGCTCTCTAGTCTGCTCTTCCCTGCTTCCCTACTGTGACCATGACTATAGGGACCCGGATGGCCCCTAAATGAGAACTTTACAGCCAGGGACTGCTGACAGTATTCATTATAAAGATGCATGTGGTGGCTGCTGGCTAATGAATGGCGGTGCTCAGAAGGATAAACTCGGCTTCTCCCTGATACAATTTAACATCGTATTTCCCTAATTTAAGCCTGATTTAGTCGCTGGGGTATTTGGATGCCTCTTCGATGGTGCCGATAGTTAATTAAACAGATGTTGCAGAGGGAATCATTAATTTTAGTGCTGCAGATGGGATCGGAATGACTTTGTGAAGTTAATGTTTCAGCAAAACAATGGGCTTCTGTCATCAGTTGGTATAAACTAAGTAAATTAAGAGAACAAGTAGAATAGAGTAGGTTGCTCTGAAGAAATATTAATTCTTTCTTTTAGGAATTACACTTCTTTTTTCTTAGCATTACCGTGAGGAGAAAAAGTGGATAAATCCAGGGAAAGGTAGTGGCAAAAGGAGGCAGGCAGATTGAAAGAATTACTAGCTTTAGCTATAGGAAGATTTTTGGAGAGTAAATGTTTGAGGAATACGACCCAAGTCAAATGAACCAGATAAATGTGTGACAAGATGGACAGTTAAGAGTACACAGAACTGGAGACCGAAGACATTCATATTGATTTCACTGAGAATTCCAGTTATATCTTTTTTGTTGTTGTTGTTTTGGCAGTTATGTCTTGATTCTTCACTGCTTTGACATTCATTCAGTTTGGTACTGAATACATTTGGCATCAACATTTTGTCTTGGGCTGGGGATTTAGCTCAGTGATTAGAGTGCTTGCCTTGTAAGCACAAGGGCCTGAGTTCGATCCCCGGCACCACCAAAAAAAAAAAAAAAAAAAAAAAAAAAAAAAAAAAAAAAAAAAAAAAACACCATTTTGTCTTGGTACTTGTTGTTTTGTCCTTGATATGCAAGCTAATACTACATGGATATTGATTGCCTTGTGACTTGCTAGCATTCCTGCCCAATTTGGTATTAGCTGTTTTTGTACTCATCATGCCTCCTGAATCTAACTAACGACAAGTTCCAAGGTACCACAGCATTCATTAATCTAGCTAATGTTTATTGTTGAGCACACGGTGAACTGGTCACAGCAGTGAACGTGGAAGACGGGCTGCCTGCATCCTCCGAGGTCTTAGTGACTCAGGAAAGACACATAGGTGCAAACCATCTGCCCCAGAATAGAACCTTGCACAAACATACACACGTGTTTTGAGAAGAGAAAAAATATTCATCAAGGATCCCTGAGGTTCTGGGATCATGCCCCTCTTAAAAACCATTATGAGCAAACTTGATAAATATAGGAGGAAACTTAAGTCCCAAAATAAGAAAGGAATTACAGTGTTGTATCCTAAAACTGTTTCTGAAAAATTTTTCCTCAAGAAGCTTATTTTTAAATGAAGAGATTCATTATGTGCATTTATCCATCATATCAGCCTTAAAGTGATTTGTCATACAAATAATATTTAATGAAAATTCCCAGAGGAAACATGGATAATTATCAGATCAATGATTAAAGGAATTATATGGAAGGAGTTATTTGAAGTAAACCTTGAAGCATAACTTTTACTCAACATGCCAAGATGGGAATAGACATCATCATGTACACAAACGTCTTCAAATTCTTTTATAATCAGGGTGATTTCTTCCCATTTAACCTTCAGAAATTTGTAATTATCAATCTAATCAGCTGTGCTAATCAGAAAATTGGCCACAGAATTATCAATGTCCTGTCCTCAGAGTGTTATGTTGCATGGCAAAGAAGAATGAAGATGGCTTATGATCATCTTAAAATTACTAATAAGTTGACCTTAAAACAATATTATCTTGGATTATTCAGATGGATGGATTCCATATAATTACAAGGGTCTGTAAAGAGGGTGAAGTCTCAGAACCAGAAAGATGGAGGCACAAGGAAGACTTGTTATGTTCACACTGGCTCTAAAGATGGAAGGAGGTCATGGGCCAAAGGACAGGGGCAGACTTCAGAGCCTAAGAAGCGAGACAGTGTATCCTGCCTTCAGGCTTTCGCAAAATAGTACAGGCATGACAACACTTTGATCTTCATTTAATGACACTTATCCCAGATACTGGCTTCCAGAATCATTAGATAATATATACCTGTATTTTAGGCCACTAAGCTTGTACTAATTGTAGCAACAATAGGAAACTAATAAGCAGAAGAAGGCTATTTCTTCTTTTGCATGCCTAGTTTTCATCAGATAAAACCTAAATTCTTATCCTTTTAGCTGGGCTTATTTTATTTTTTCTTAATGAAGAAACATGCAGCAGAGACTCTCCCTCCATTGAATATTTTTTTCTATTCTGATCTTTCATTCATTCATTCTGCAAACATGTCCTTGGATTTTCTAAGGTATGACAGTGATAAATCTGACGAGTTTCCTCCTGAAGCTTCACAAGAAGAAGGGAAAGTGTGGGGCTCAGACTTGCAATGAGGGATGGAATAGTCATGTATTTATGTTGAATATGAGATTCAAGGTGGCTGTTGAAGGTTGAGATTTGCAGATCAAAGGTGAGAAATGGGCCAGAAATACAAGTCCTTCTAGTTATTTGTTAACTATGCCAATTATATTATTAGCATAGAATAGGCCTCAAGAATGGTGCCATATGGCATCTCATGATGTCGTCTGATTTTCTGAAGGCGGCTGGCTCCATCCCTGCATACCTCACAGATGATTCCTGGTTCTCTGAGCTTCACAGGCTTCTACCGGTGTTGCAGAGAAATGGTGCCGCCAGGAAACGAGTGGCATACAAAATGATTGCTCTGCTGCTTCTCCGCATAGTGCTGCGCATACCAGCTGTGCGGGGCCCATTCGTGTGCCAGGTCTCCAAGTGTGCTGATTAAACCGTATGTTCACTGATCTCCAGGGGCCCAGTTCTGTTACCACACTGACTCAACTGGGTAAACAGGTTTGATTGTTGTTTAAAGCCTCATGATGGCCGTCTCCATCATTCTTAAACCACACTCAGTAATAATTGGTTGCAGAAGCTCACTCCCCTTCTGGTCTGCATTATACTTTCTTTCTGTCTCAGATTCATCCTCCTCTCTCAATGTATTATTAATGACAAATTTGATAAAAACCACCCAGTATTCCACACTCGCTTAAGAGTTGAATAGGGTCCCTTACCAGACATTGCAAACTTCCTCCTTATTCAAACTAGGACAGTTTACAAAATCAGTTACGTAGATAGGGACTCGTGTGTTCAGGGTTGAAGCCATAAGAGAAATAAAAAGATATAATAACTCAAGTATTGAAAATTAAAAATTAAGCTGAGTATACTATTATAATCTTTGCTAGTTTTGTGTGTGTTTGGTTTTTAGGTGTATAGGATCAATTCACAGACAAACTGCTACAGAAAAACTTAATTTGGGAAGGGAGCTTAGAGGAGTCAAATTACATACAAGAAAACGATTGGAAGTTCTTTAATTAATTAGAGCAATGCCACCCAACCATTACTGAGAATGAGTGGAGGGTATCTCCCATGGCCTGAGGCAATTTCTAAGCCATTGAAATTTATTTTCTTACAAAAGCACTAACCTATGTTTACACAATCCCTCCCTCCATTGATAGCATTAGCTAAACTGTAGGTAGAAATATGATAGTTAAATTCTATCACTTTGCTCTTGAGATTCTTAAAATCCTACCAGTTATTTGCCTGAGGTTGGATATTAAGCAATAAATCTGAAACTAGATGGTCTGGGTCCTCATACTGACTTTTGTTTTACACTGACCTGCCATACTAAGTATGCAGAGGGACAGAGGGACCACTGTGAATATGGTAGGATATATGTGGAATATGGGTAGGAAAAATATCAGATGAATTTCTGGTTTCTTTTAATTTAAGGAAGATTTCTATATCGCCCATACCTATACATATGTATATATGTGTATATATATATAAAAAATATACAATAATATCTCAATTCAAGAATGCTTTTTTGTGAACAATTCAGGTTGCAAACAAAATTATTCAGCAAAATTTTGCTTCTGTTTGCAAACTCCACCTGAGGTGCCAAGTACTACCACGGCCATCTTCCCCACACAATCACAAATGCAGTCATCTTCCCCAAAATCGTTAAATTAAGTTCATAAACAGAGGTACCACTGTATGTAGATACATACATATATGTTACATACACCACATCTGTATGTATCTCCATGCTGGTGAAAGCTGGGACAAAGAGCTGGTGGGAGAAAGGGCAACAGCTTGAAGGCAAGGTCCAGAGAACACCTGTACTGAGATTAGTGAAGCCTTAGCCCCCAGAATGGTGGGAAGCCATCACAGAAGCTTCAGAGAAGCCAAGGCTCTCATTGTGGACACACATGTGACAGATTTGTGGAATCCATAGTATGAAGTAGGGGCATCTTCAAATCTCCATCTTGACATCTTCTCAGTACACCACACAGCCTAATACTCTGGTAGTGAGGATGAAGCTTTGTATTGCTGTAAGTCTTTCCGAGTCACTTTATCACAAGATACCAACCACAAGAAAGGGCATTTCTAGGTAGAGGTGACCTTCTGCCTGAGGGAAGGTGAGTCTGTACGAGGAAAATTCTGTTTGTGCACCAAGGGATCACTTTCCTATGAAGAAGAAGGTAAAGCTGGTGATTATCATTTCTATAACTGTGCTTATGCCTTGTGACAATGTGTAGCTGCTAGACATTTTGGACAAGTGCTAACTAGAACAAGATTGTGGTTTTGATGGACATCGAGTTAGTTAATTTCAGTCCTCTGCCAGGACTCTGGATTGAGTGGTGCTTGCTGATCCTGAGTCCAACCCTGCTGGAAATGTTCTCACTCAGAGGAGCCCATCACACTTAGATCGGTGCACCATACGGTTCCCGCAAAGAGTCTGACCTCAGCACAGACGGCCCCATTCACACCGACCTTGTCATAGTCCGACTTTTGAGTCATTAAATTCCATGAGGACACAGCTCAAATCTCTCCTTCATTACTGCATTCTGAATCAACAGACAGCTGAGAAAAACTTCACACATAAAATGTGATCCTTTAAATGTGGATTAATGAATTATAAACAGTTTATAAAATGTTTGTTGTAATATCATGAAGGGAACCCAGCCACGAGGGCCCTAATTTGTCAGTAGACTTCCTCTTAAGTATTTGGTGTATAGAAGGTACTTAACCTTTGGGAATTTCACCATATTTTTCATTGGTAAAATAGGGTTTGAACACACATTTCTCTTGATTATTATAAAAATTTATGGACTGTGAAGTCCTTTATAAATATTAAAGATCATTTGAAGATTATTGCTTATGCACATTAGATCCAGAAATATAAATGAGATAAGAAATAAAGAAATTGACGGGTATTCAGTATCTACCAAAGATTATGCCTAATATTTTTACATAGCTCCAAATTTAAATTAGGGGATAGCTCTACAAAATAAGTGTTACTAACCTCGGTTATTAAGGACATTAGGCTCAGGTAGAGATTTAATTGGATTTGCTTGTTTATAGTTACTGTGATTTCCTTCTCTCCCTTATATTCTACTGCTTCCTAGCTCATCGAAAAGGCAGATAACAATTATATGTCGGAACAGAATTCAGTGCTTAATTTTATGATACCAAATATGATATTGGGCTTGGAAAAGCGGGAGAAGATTGGTGATAGGAAATGCCTTATAGACCAAGACAGATTAAGAGAGGATCGAAGGAGGGTTGTAGTTTGTTTGTTTGTTTGTTTGTTTTTTAACTCAAATCCAGGGAAAGCTGCATTGGTCATCAGCATGGATGAACACACTGGCACCCATGAAGATGTAGAGACACAATTCCTGGGGGATGTCCAGTACAGAGAGTTGGGCAGAAACAGTGTGAAAGGGAAAAAGAGGTTACTATTTTCTCCTAGACTGTGCACTAGGTATGAGTGCTTCTTTTCGGTAACAAAGTTTCCCAGAACAGAAAGCAAGAGTTAGGATTGATGGTCAAGGAGCATAATTGGCCACAACTGGCCTCATCCTCTTCCCCAAACAAATCACAAAAATGTTGTTGGGAGTTGTGAAAAAATGCTGGGATCCCAGGAGTCTGGGCACAACAGTTTGAGGCATTTTATGGGGATATTAACTCCTAAGTGAAATAAATCAGACGCTTATCAGTATACATCGAATTGTTTCTCTGATATGAGAAACCATAAGTGTAAATAAGGACAAAGGGGTATAATAGATATTATGTAAAAAAATAAAAAGATAGTATTCAAAAGAGAGGAGAACTAGATAGGGAAAAGGGGGATAAAGAAGGAAGGTTAAAAGAAAAGTAAGATGAAATGGAAAAAAATGGTAAAATGTAAATAAATTTGTTGCAAATAGCGGGGGGGGTGGATGGAAGGGAGGGGAGGGGAAGAGGGGGGAAAACCAAGATACATTATGTACAGGTACAAAATAACCATGTTGATTATGATCATTATGTATACAATGTACCAATACATGTTCTTGTTAAAAATAAAATACAATAAATCTTAGAGGGGTATAGATATTCAGGAAATAAAAAAATATGAGTTATAGTTCACATACTTTCTAATTGCAGCTGCTAATGGCCCTAAACCAGTGACGCTGGTACCACTACAGTAGTTGACTGCTGGAATCTTCTATGAAAAACCTTATTTTATTATAAAATACTTCAAACATAAAGAACATTTTTAAAAATAGATAAAGGTATTAGATTTTTTTTTTTTTTTTTTTTTTTGGTGCAAGTGATCAAACTCAGGACCTTATGCTTCCTAGGCAAGCACTCTAACCACTGAGCTAAATCCCCAGGCCCTAAATGTTAATATTTAACAACCTTTCTTCAGCTCTATATCCAGCTCAGGATCTCAAGTTCTCCTGTCCTTTTTTCCCTTTTTCCTCTCTACACAGAATCACTACCCGAAGACCTCTTCCGTTCTTTCGTATAGTTTTCTACCCACCTAAATGATGCAACCAGCTCTAATTTTTTAGGAAAGTATATATTGTAATACCAAAAGCAGATATTAATGTTTTAGAAGCCTATCTATTCACAAATGTTCAAATTGTAGTAGGATCCTAAAAAGAGGAAGTTTTATAAATATTTAGCAAAGTCAGGATGTTTCTCTTTTTTGTATATTGACATTTTTTCCTTTTTTATTCTTATATTTTTGCAGTACATGATAAATACATTCATTGCAGGTGTTGGTATATACTCATGACACATCTTAATTCTTTTTACTTCTCTTTTCCCTCCTCCATTCCCCCCTCTTCGCATCCCTTGACCCCCTTCCCATTTGCAAAAACACTCATCTCCCTATTTCCTATTGTCTTTCTTTTATTTTACTCTTTATTTTATTTTTACTTTGGATTACTCAGAAAAAAGGAATCATATGATATTGAAGTTTGTGTGTCTGATTTATTTCATTTAACATTATAGATTCAAAGTATTGTCATTCTTCTACAAATTATTTAAATCTATCTTTATGTAGATTAGTAGTGCTTTGTGTATACATACCACGATTTTTTATGCATTCATCTCTTGATGGACACATAGGCTACTTCCAACATTTAACTACTATGGACTGTGTTGCTGCAAACCTGGGTATTTCATGTATCACCACAATGTAATGTTTAACTCTTTCCAGAAGATACCTGAATGGTGAATAGCTGGTTCAAGTGGAATTGTTCTTTTCAAGTTTTTGAGGAATCTCCCTACTGATTTGCATAGCGACTGTACTAATTTACATCCCCACCAACAATGTAGGAAGGTTCATTTTTCTGGAAGACTCACAAG
>PVJO010034135.1:0-11308 GCA_004026905.1 Hystrix cristata | reverse complement strand
ATATTTAAGCAAAAGGAAACCAAACATCTATGAATCACTGCTTACACAAAAAGCTTAAGATTCATAGGACTGTAAGGCACATAATTATTAAAACTAAGTCCTAGCTTGCTATTTCTATCTACAAGTACACATTTATACACAAGTTAACATCAGACAAGACTGACACACGTCAAACTGCTAATAGTTGCATTCTTGCCTGGCATACCAACACCCACAGCGGCATAGGCTAAGGGGTACATCTCATGAGAAGTAACTTTTGTCACGGAATGAGGCAGAGTCCGTGTCCATGGACACAGAGAGGCATACCTGATGTCTTCAATGCCTGCTGTTTGGTAGTGTTTTATTATAGGAAATATTTTTTTTTCTTGAAGGTTATTTCTCGACTCCGTATCTTGGAACACAGACGGGATTTCTTCTGGTTACAAAGTTCCTTTAAATTAGTCCGAGATAAGATTTCCACCTAGAAAATAGATATACATGCATACATGATTCAGAGAAATGGTTTAGGTCTTCACTGTCTCTCTGCCAACAACCTTTTATTAGCTATATTAAACTCAGTAATTTTACAAGCATTAAGAAAAAGCTTAGGGGAAACTACAGCAAAGAGCAAGAAAAGAGGAAGAGGTAAATTTGCCCTTCTCATATATGGGAAATGGGCGCATCACACGGTCTCAAGAATTAACTTGTATTTTTTTACTGGTTCCCAGAAATTAGTGAAAAACTCTCCAAAATACAAACAGTAGAATATTTCTAATTAATATTCTAGATGATATGTGGAGTTTACGGATTTAAAATGGGCAATTATTAAATGAAACAATTTGAAAACAGCAAAGATACGTAAGAGGGAAATTTAAAACATATTGTCTTGATTTTTGAATTAAGGACCAATGGTTCAAGTATTTAAAATATGACTATAAAGACAGAAAAGATCTAGAAGAATTTGAAAGCATTTAAAGAACTAGGAAAAAGAACTTTGAAACCTAGAAACAACAAAAAAAAATGAGAAGACTAGAGGAATACACAGCATACAGAGATAACAAAACACATGCAGATATATACAGCCGCATGCACACGTATATATGAGGCATCTGAGAGAGAGGCAAAAAAGATCTAAAGTAATGAAGGGATAATAGAAGAAAATGTTCGGCTGGGGATTTAGCTCAAGTGGTAGAGCGTTTGCTTAGCAAGTGCAAGGCCCTGAGTTCGATCCCCAGCACCACAAAATAAATAAATAAATAAATAAATAAAAAATAAAAGAAAATGTTCTTGTATAATAGAAATAAAATTAATCTTCTAACTAAAATAGTTCAACAATCCTGGCTGAAATGAATAGAAACGAAATTAAAACCCAAGATCTCTCTAGACAGCATGTTGGCAATCCAATGTAGAGCATAAACCCTAAATGGAAGTGAGGAGAAGGGTAGTTTGATTGAAATGGATTCCAATGCTAGTAGCTTCATATTTTGACAGCCCCCAGGCATGTCTGAAAAGTCAGCAACTACAGAGTCTGAGGGGGAGAGATTACACACTTGCTCCTTCTCTGTGAGGTGGAGGAGCAAGCACTCTCAGACAGGCCGGGGCTCGGACAGAGGTAATCCATGTTCTTTCACGGAGAAAATTACTCTAAGTCACTCTACCTGAGCAAAAGATAAATCAATATAAACACTCAAGCCCGAGGAAGTTGTGGTAATAAAGGACTGATGGTATCCCTTTGGGCACTGTACTTCCTAGTCCGTACTGAGTTCTTTGCACTGCTTGAGGAATAGTGGAGCATATGGCATGTTTGGCAAGCTCTTCCTTTTAAAGGAAAAGACATTGCACTTGTAAAACAGGACAAATGGCCTCGTCCCCTCCCACCAGTCCCAGAGGGAAAAGCGAAGGAGAACTCCATCAGAATACACACATCCTTTTCATCTACTGCAACCGTGGTCAACAAGGGTCTAATCAGAGTCAGCCCCGGGAGCGAGCCCTGGACCTCAGGCTGGCGTTTAAACACACTTCACAGATCTGTCTGCATCCCTCTGAAATGGAAAATGAAAGAGCGGTGGATGGATTCTATGTCTGCAGTTCTTTTTCTGTAGTTTTTTAAAATCAAAGCAAAAGTAAGCTTTCTAGATTAGACAGAAACTGATTTATTTTTATTATTACTTTCTTTTTACATGTTACAAACAAAAAAGTAAGTTGGACAATTGCAGGTTCGTGTGAGAATTGTGTTAATATGCCTAACAGGAGCCTCACTTTTCTTATACTTGGGCTGTTTTGTTTTTTTTTTTTTGTGCTGAAGCATTTTTAATCACTAAGAAGAATTCTAGGTAGTAAGAAAATGTGCACTGTTATCCAAATTATTTATACATCATACCCAAAGTAACTGATCTTGGATGTGAAACTTTTCTAGAATTTTCAGTCTGACTGGCATAAATAGCTTTTTGAATGGTGCTAACGCATTCAGCATGCCTTCCTTAAAAAACACATGTCACAGCCAATCAGGGGCAAGTAATTATCAGGAAATAAGGAGTCCATAGGGCAAGAACATAGAAGAAAATCCTTATGTGGTAAATCCGGTGCAAAAGAGTGGGAAGCACCAAGCTTGCCTCTCCTCATTTGGAAAAATACATTACGATTCTTCTCTTAGTACTTAGCATGTAATAATCTCCTAATCATAAAAATTTGATATTTTAATTTTATCCCTGGTGCGGGGGAAATGTGGATGTTGGCACTAGGACAAATGTAACAGTGTAAAAGGACATTAGGAGGCTTATACTCTTTTTGTTTTTCTTTTTGCAGACTTCCAAAAAGAATTAAAATTTTAATGTCCAAAGAAAATTTTGCTATGGCTTCATATACATGATCTTTCACTACACTGAACGTTTCCAAATCTGTATTCTCCAAACACACCCTCCTCTCTGGGAAGTCTAACCGCCATTAATTTATTTTCATTCATTCCACAAAAATATTTTGAGCACTAATTATGGCCCAGGTATCAGAATGGACATTGGGAATGAGATGAAAGTCAGTATTCAAACCCCGGCTAACATTTGTCACCTTGCATGGCCTTGAACATGTTCTTTCTCTTCTCTGAGTTTGATTTCCTTATTAATGAGATGAGGAAAATACTAGGGCCAACATAGTTTGTTGTGAAGATTACCCTTGTGGAAACTGGATCTTCTAGTAATAATTCACCCTCTCTCTTTAGGGGCTCACGCATCCAAGCATCTCCTGTGTTCTCAAGATCCACCACCCTCCCAACTTCGGTTTTCACTTGCCAACAGCAGATATTGCTTCAACAAACACTGTAACCCAAAAGATTGTGATTATTTCAAAGGCAATATTTGAAATGGCCACAAGCCACCCTCTATTTTGGCTAGGAATTGCTCAGAGGTTAGTATGAGATATTTGGCTTTTACCATGTGTGCACAATACTCTCCAACAATATGGTTCACAACTAACTGAATAGCAAAATTCTAAATTACTCCTGAAAAGCAAAGAAAGAAACTGAACTATGGGCGGCCCTATCAAAGATTCTGAAATCTTACCTAATTTATTTTTCAGGTAAAGAAGTTGGAAGTTCCTGTGACCTGGGAAGAGGGACATATTGAACTGGGAAGTTATTTTAATGGACAGCACATTGTCTTCATCAGGTCCTTATTGTTCAGGTAGATTGAGAATCTAAACGCCTTGCAGGAATCTGGCTCCAGCCGATTGTTAGATATTTGGTATTTTTACAACCTAGTTATTGAAACTTTGTTAACTTGAAATTGGTCATAATGGTAATATATACACCTTGAAAATTGGAAAGTTTCTACCAATTAAGTTTTTTATCCCCAAGCAAGTCAGTTTACAAACATACAACTGACTGTTAGTGCAGCCTAATGTGAAAAGTTCTGAACTGAGGAAACAAAGTACCTGGCGATTTTCTAAACCTGGAATATAGATTTTTTGGCCTCCAGACAGGAAAATCTAATGGATTATACTTTCCATCACTGACTTGGCTTATGTATTTTGAAAGCAAAAAAAGCAAAGATAAAAATAAAAAAAGGTCACTACCAAACTGGAACTTATATTTTGGAAGAGTTTATATAAATTAAAATATAAATATAAACATATACATGAACGATATTAGAGTAAGGAGAATGAAAGTAAGACATGGAACTAAAACCAAATAATAAAGTCTTGCTGAAATAATAAAAACATGCCAAGATCCATAAGTTAACTAATCCCATTCCTTGTGCATGTAGTACAGCTGTGAAATGGGACGTAGATTGAAGAAACAACCTTAGTGTGAAGTGTGACATATGCAAGCATAGTTTACTGCAAACTATTGGTGGAAAGAACTATATCTTACCAGACTCTGTGTCCCTAACGTTCGTCAAAATGGTTGGCATAGAGAAAGCTTTCAGAACATGTGTCTAGAACACATGAACGAGTGACTGAACAGATGAATAGTAGCGTAATAATTTTAATCTTTTAGGACAATCATCATTAGCCGTGGATACCAATAAGATTGTTTCAAGTAAGTATGAGAGCGCATCACTGCTTAGTCTGGAAACTACCGGTAGTTTTTTATTTCATCTGTATTCACTATTCCTGGCCCCAGGCACCCTGGGATCGGTCATTTTCTCACTCTCATTGCCTGTTCCTTTTGCTCTCATTCGCTCGGTTCTGTCTGCCCTTAACCTTCTTTCTGCTTGAATGTCTCAAGAACAGCCTTTCGGCTATTGTGCTTCCTTCCTCCCTTTACACCTTGACTTGACTCACTCCATAACTCATGCTGGTCTTTGCTCAAATACGATCTCTTCCAGGAAGTTTTCTTGGCAAAAGAACTAAAAAGGAAACCACCATCACCTTGACAGGGTCTGATGCCCTTAACCTGTTTTACATTTCTATGTAGCACTTACTGCTTTGTTATATTTGGTTTCTCGGTGATTTTATTTTGGTTTTTTTTGTCTTCAGCTCTTTATGAACCGCGGTTTGGTGAGGTAGGGGCTTTGTTCATTATGGGCACTATTCAAGCACAGTCCCTCAGGGCTTGAATAGTGCCCATCACGGTGGAATCTCATTAAACCGTAAATGCTTGATGAATGAATGAGCCAATGGCGTCATTAAAATAAATTCTGAAATAATTGGCCAATGCAACATAAACTCAGAGCATCTTGATGTGCTTCCCTGGGTAAGCTCTTGAGTACACCACTGCAAAGCATGATCACTCTCCAGCTCGATTCCTCCAACTGTCTTCTGGGTCCTGAGTAAAAGGTACATGGTACAGTCACATACGCAATGCAAACAACTATAATTTAACATGTCCAAAGCTAACTACATCTGTCACTCCCAACCCCTCCCTTATCGCAGTTCATGACATTAAGCTAGAAGATGGGTTATTGCCTTACACTGCCCAATTTTTTCTCCAAACTGCCACCTTCACAGGTGTTGTTGGAACATGAATGTGACCACGGCATGTCTTCGGTAAAAACTCTCCAGCGCTGTAGGTTACAACTCAGGCCTCTTAGGATGGCATCAGGGCCACTACTCTGACTCAGACTTTTCCCATTTTATTTTGAAACTTGAATCCTCTCTTCCCACCGCTGATTAAATTCTTTACTCCAAGCGTGTTGATTCTGGCTTCCAGTGTCATGGATCCTTCATTCTCATTCATGCCACCATTTTTCCACCTCCCCCATTCTTCCCCCAGACCCAATATCACCTCCAGCTGGAAGCCTTTTCTGACAACCAATAAGCTGATTTGTTTTCCTTTTCTTGATATGTCCTCTGGAAAAACTAGATGGACTCTTGATCCTAATGCTGTTTCACTCTTGAAAATGCTCCAATACAAGTGTTAATCTCCAGAGTACACATATTTAACCCCTCTCGCTGAACTGGCGAAGTGTATAAAGAAATTCTTTGCAAATGCTGAGAAGAGAGGGCCAAAGGCCTAATTAACTTTTCAACACTGAAGTCTGAGTTTGACAATTGGTCCCTTTTTATGGTAATAAAATTCTCTAAAACAAGCAAAGCCTGGTTACTGGGCAAGGGGCCAACCATTCTCATTTGGCAAAGAGTTTTCTTGACTCAGGCTATGTATATTTGGAGAACAATGCCACGGGTCAAATGTCAACACTGGCCCACCTTTCTTCTAATAGAATATAGGTCTTCCCTTTTGTGCTGTCTGCTATCAGATAGCTATTGCTATCTCACTGGCTTTCACTCCATCCTCTACAAATACACTGGACACAGTTGTATTTCCACACTTTCAAGTTCAATGCAGGGATTCATAGAACTGGTGATTTGGAAGACACCTCAGATGGCATTTATTTACTTATTAAAATAGTTATTTATTTATTTGTTCTCCAGCATGCCTCTAACCCCAGTGGTCAGCTTATCCTCATATTTTACTCAAACCCAGGTGATCAGCTGGTAATCTGAACATCCACAATGCTTTCTACCCCTATCCTGGAGCCAAAAAGAATTCAGGTATCGATATACACAATAATGCAATTTGTACCTATAATTTTCACTGGAGACTAGAACTAATACCTTCTTATTTCTACAGCAGATGCTATGCATCCTCTTCATGATTTAGGCAGCTATCTGGATTAAAACCTCACAACAGGTCACTGGTCAGTGAGGCACATGCTTAAATCCTATATTACTAGGCCTCAGGAAAGCCGAATTTTCATTGTGTTTCAAGTACTAGTTTTTTATACCTGTGTAGTCTCAAATTTAGCATCTTAAGAGTAACACAATATATTGTCTCACTGTTTCTAAGGGTTATGAGTGTGGGCACAATATGACGATAGCTTCTACTGTAGCTCTTGCTTGGCTGAAATCAAGGTGTCAGCAGGGCTAGAGTTCTCATTTGAGGTCTAGTGTCCTCTTCCAACCTCACTAATTGTTGGAAGAATTCATTTCTTGTGGTTGTTGGACTGAAATTCCTGTCTCCTTGCTGGCTGTTGGCCAAGGGGCCTCTCAACCACTAGAGGCTGCTGCATTCCCCGCCACATGGCTCTCCATCTTCAGGCCAGTGATGAAACCTGGAATCTTCCTTGTGCTTCTCATCTCTGGTTTCTGTGGTGCTGGAGAAAATGCTTTCTTTGTGGTGGGTTCGTGTGATGGGGCCAGGCTCACTTGTGTAATTTGGGACATTAATTACATCTGCAAAATCCCTTCACAAGAGTAACTAGATTGATGTTCAATTTAAGAATTTGGGGTAGGTGTGTGCAAAAGACCAAGGGCCAGAAAAATTAGGGCAAGAGGGCGTCTTAGCGTTTCCTTACCATACCTCCTTAGAGTATTCGAGAAAGTGTATTTCAGAAAGAAAATTCATTTTCTGGCATCACCCCGAGTTTTCTTTTGCATGGAGCTAGTGTTTTTCTGCACATCTCTATCTGAATATCCTACGGCATCTTCACTGTATTGTGCTTGCTTTTAATAGCATATGACAGAGTGGAGGAAAAGAATTTAGAGAAAGAAGCAAGTCAGATACAGCAGAGCCCCACAGGTGATAATCATGTTTATTGTACCTGCATGTGGCGAGGTATCACTAGAGGGCTTTAGGTGGGTGCATAATATGATCAAACCTGTCAAAAAGTGAGTGAGTAGATGGAAAGGTCTCTGCAGAACTTGTATGGTGCTCAGGTGAAAAGTAACAGTGCCTGAAACTGGAGTGCTGACAATGGGGTAGGAAAGATGCCTTCCCCACTGATAAAGTTTCTCAAAACACACTTTCAGCATCCTCTACTCTTGTCTTCTGGGTAATTCATGACACTGTTTTGGAGCTATTCCTTAGCTTGTCTGTCTCTATCTTTGACTGTCTTGTAGTACTGTATCCCTGGATAGCGGTAGCACTTAGTAGGTGATTGATGTGTTCATGATTGGATTAATATGCTCTCTAGACCACAAGGAGTCTCAGCGCCAGATCCAGCTCCTCACCTTGGATGCTTTTGGTGACCCTGTTGTCGTTCTCCCTGCCTCGGCTCGGTGGATGGGTGACCCAGGAGCAGCCAGTATTGCTGTTGTCTTTCCTCAGTAGCCACAATGTCAGAGGGCTTAGACCTCTCACCCAAATCTAGGCTCCCTCCGCTCAGCTCACCTTGGCTTTGGTCAGTGCCCAGGACTGGACAAATCTCAAGATGCCATCGATTGAATAGAATATTTATTCTCTTCCCCTACTCCTGAGGCTACAGAAGAGTCTGCTTTTGCTTCACCGTCCTGATCTTTCACCTCTTCTTCTCCCCCAGTATGGGGTGCAACTTCGGCCACACTGCTATTCTTCTTGCCCAGTTCACCAATGTGCAAGGACGGGAGCTTCCACAGCCCCCAGATACATCAGGACAGAACATTGCATTTAACCAGGATCTGTGTCTTCTCCACTCCCAGGATCCTAAAGTTCCCTCACCCCCCACCATGAGCCCCGGTGAATCTGCCCTTGGTCTTAGCCCAAAGGCTGAGAAGCAACGAGCCCTAAAGAGTCCGATTCAAAACGTTTCTGGTTTCCACTGATCAATCTTCAATGTACCTGTTGCTTTCTGTTGGGAAAGTCCTGTGAAAATTACTTTACTTATGGATTTAAATGACTTCAATCAGATTTTGCTTTCAGTCCTATTTGAGGGCAAACCAGTGGCTCCTGCACCTCCCCTCCCTCTCCTGCGAGTAGCGAGGGAACTGTCTGTGCTTTGCTGCTAAGACATCATTGAACTTGAGGCTTCAGCATCGGCAAGACCCTCTTGAGTCTTGGCAACTAAATCCCACACAGCCTCACTCTGCTGGTTTTGTCCTCTCAGCTCTGGTCCCTTGTGGACAATTTATAAAATTAGGACATTAAGAAAACAAAGACTGAGAAAAACTGGGAAATGCATAATAAGGAAAATGCCTTCTCAGAGTCAATGACACATTCACCAAGGGAATGTGAAATGGATGTTATAAATGATTAATATTCACTTCCCCCCTTTTTGTTGCAAAACATGGTAGACACTAAATGGACTTTAATTTATTTCCCTGGACGGATAAATGGAAGGATTAAAATGACAATTTATGAGTACACAAACTGCGAGGAAGCCTGGTGTTCTGAGGGAGGGTTGATTCAAGATCTTAATTACTAGAACTTTCCTTGGATCCCTGCATCCTCCTCACTGTCTCCTGTGAACCCAAGAATTCCACATTTGTAACCCTAGAAGGAGGAAGGACAGCTTTTGAACGAGGTGGCAGATTCTCCTTTTCTTGCAGTTAGATGATCTTCTGCTCTTCGTGTGAAATATCACCCTTGTAAACATTTTACCAGCAGGTTTATTTGAAAAGGAGAAACCATTTTTGGGAGACGAGAGGAAACCCTGGTTCTGATTTTCTCCACGAATGTTCTCAATCAGCCAAAAAGATACCTATACCCAATGGGCATCAAGGATGGGAAAGAAAGGAATTTCATATAAACTAGTGCAAGGCAGAAGAAAAAAAAACAAAGATGGGCTGTATCTTTGGTGTGACCACAACTTTCACTTTAAATAAGTTTTACTTAAATCACATCATTTGAAATTTACGTCCAGAGTCTGCCAGACATTAAACTCGCTGCTTTTATAGGAAGATAGTTCCCTCTCAACTGGCTCACAGGGGACGAAGGGAGGCATCTGGGCCCCATGTGAGGCATAAGCTCCCTTCAGCGTCACCTCTCCTGGGCTGAGAAGCCAGGCCCACACTCTGGCATCTGTCTCTGCTCTGCCTCCTTGGCTGCCATCTAAAGAAATAGTGATCATAAACTGCACTCATGAGCTCTTTGAGGTAGGAGGTTGTATCTGAGTCGATCTTGTCCCCCTTGCCCAGAACCAGCATACAAAGACACAGGAACAAGACAGAGACTAGGGAGAGAGAGGAGAGAGAGAGACAGAGAGACAGAGACAAAGAGAAACACAGACAAAGAGACTCTGCAAAACATGTGGCTGTAGGGAATGTGAAAATTTAAAAGTTGAACAACAACTTCAATTATTAAATTTCCTAAATCTCTGGCAATGCTTCAAAACAAACCAGCAGAGCTAAGGAGCAGCTGCCCTTGCTCATCCCTGGAATCTGCCTTGGTAGCCCCGTCACTGTGTCCTGAGGTCGGGAAACCTACCAGATCATTCTTACTTTCCCCTTCCCTGGAACCACAATGGCGAGAGCTGGGAACCTGCTACTACAAGGCATAAACACTCTTGTGAGAAGAGAAGTGCTAAGGATGTACAAAAAGTCATCATTCATTTCGTGGACAAAGAAGACACTTCACGTATTTTGCTAACTTTCACAACTTATTCTGAGGGTTGAGGCTGAGAGATTTTGTTGGCATTTTACATATCAAGGTCATACACTACTTCCATCTTCGAGAGAAACATAATATTCGATGTCACACAGAAAGACTTTGCTCACCTCTCCTCACTACAGTGCAGCATCTTCATTTGGGAACTGTGTGGTCGAGTTTCAAGTGCATTCTTGGGGGCAGGCACTAAGCCAGAAGCTCTTTTGTTTGGTTTGGTTTTTTGTGTATTTTTTTTTATCTTAAATTACTTGATTTTCCCAGTTACCTTATTCTTACATTCAAGTATCTATATCTAACTTCAAGATGAGAAAATGGAGTTTTGGATATATAAAATAATTTGTTGTAGATACTAGACTTAGATGTTCTGGTAAAGTTGGTATGTATTTGAAATTAGGTTTATCTGCTTTCAATTCCCATTTTCTTTTCATCACACTATACACCTGAAATAAAGAACCAGTTGAAACTTAATTTGTGATGTGCTTCTAGATTCCCTGGAAGGACAAAGATAAATGGCCTAGAGATGGGGACTGAGCATGTCTGAAAGGCCTAAAAATGTTGGTCCTCTCTTACTAAGCTCACCATGACTTCAGTATTGGTGAACCTATTGTACACTGGGCAAGCTAGTATTTTTCTGTGTAAAATAGTGGAAAATCAATATGAAAATTTAGGAGCAGAGTGAATGTTAAATGCAAGACCACATCCTATTAAGAGGCTTTTGCACAGCAAAAGAATTTACTAATAGAGTAGGGCGAAAAATCACAAACTGGGAGAAAATTTTTGCCAGCTGTCCCTCAGACAAAGGTCTAACATCCAGAATATATAAAGAACTCAAAAGAATCAAACCCCCCAAATTTAAAGACCCTATCCAAAAATGGGCATCTGAAATGAATAAACATTTCTCAGATGAAGAAATAAAAATGGCAAATAAATATATGAAAAAATGTTCAACATCATTGGTCATTCGAGAGATGCAGATCAAAACAACACTAAGATACCATCTCACTCCAGAAAGAATAGCTATTATCAAGAAATCAA
>PVJO010034134.1:0-11322 GCA_004026905.1 Hystrix cristata | reverse complement strand
ATCATTTTTCTCTTTAATTAGCTCTAGTTATAGATCCAGATTATAAACATTTTTATAATTTCATGTTTAATAATTAGCCAGCTGATAGTTGAGAAGTGTTTTACAACCTATACTGTTCTCCAGAATAATGCTGCAAAAAGAGAAATCAAGTGTCTCAAGGAATGACATTTTCAGTTACCAACTTGGCAAACATTGAATCTTCTGATGACACCCCGTGCCAGAAGGGTACAGGGAAGCTGGCACTTTGTAAAATACAACAGAACTGTAGACTGACACAAGTGCTTTGGTGGGCTCCTGGAAATATATCAAAGTTTAAAGTATGCATGTCCTTGGACCAGCAACAATAACAATCAAAATTTACTCTGCAGAACTACTTTTTATGACTATGCAAAGATCTATGTGTAAAAATATTCATATTTCTAGTAATAGATACTAATTATGGAAAATAATGATTACTATATTATTGAGTGACAATCAGATGAGTTTTTGCTTCTTTATATTTTTATATTGTTTAGAGGTTTAATAATAAGAATATATACATTTAATCTACGTATAAAAGAATGATATTTGATTCAAAATTTAAAAACAAAATATAGGAAGTCATATTAAACAATTAATGCTTATTGGCAAAATCGAATTTTAGTATGTACTTATTTTTATAATACAATTACTTTTATAAGTAAGAAGCCCCAAAATTGTATATATTCATCAGATGACATGTCGTATTTTGGTACCTCTAGGGATCAGATAATGCTTAAATCTGATTAAACATATTTATCTCCTCAATATTTATCATTTCTTTATGTGGAAAAATTTTAAAATTCATTCCTCTAGTGTGTTTTTATGTTGTTTTTGTTGTTGTTGTTTTATTGTGGATTGAATCTAAGGCCTTTCTACCCAAGCTACATCCTCAGCCCTTTGTGTATTTTACATTTGGAGATAAATCTCACTAAGTTGGCAAGTTCTCCAGGCAGGGCTGGAACTTCGGCACCCTCCTGCTCTCTGCTGGGAGCACAAGTATGTGCCACCTTGCCCACCTCCTCTAGTGCATTTGAAACCTAACAAGTTAAACACATATACAATAAAATGAGAGAAAGAAAACTCCATAATGCCATCGAACTTATTAAAGCATTGTAAAATACAAGCTTATAAGGCAAAGGATTGTTGGCAAATATCTAAATACAAGAAACAGTTCAAAAGAACAATACTATCTACTCCTACAAAGTTTTCCATAAGAGTGAATTTTTCTGGGGCTGGAGGTGTAGCGTGATGACAGAGTACCTCGCTAGCAGGCCCTGAATGAGGCCCGTAGTTCAGTCCTCAGCACCCCCACCCCCAAAAAATGAATTTCTCTAGAGTGTGTTGTTTTCTAGAGAGGGACCGATATTAAAAAACAAAATCACTTGAAAATGTCATTCAATATGACAATTTATGTATCTTCTCATAATGCACTTTTTATCATACAGGAAGAAACTTTCATTTCTAGTAATGTTACAGGGAAATGACTACCAACCTGTTAGATGCGCCAAGTTCATGTCTCATGACACCAAAGAATGGACTTGAGAATCCAGAGGAATAATGATATCTCAAAAACAAGAATCTAATAACCCAGATTTAAAACAGTGACATGTACACGAGGTAATACAGTAACTTTATGTAGTTGTGACTTAATGCTGCATCTATGTGCTTGTTTATATTGCTTGTTTTTATAAGCAAAAGGCACCATGTATTGTGGTCTGTAAGTTTGTATAGTGGCCTGTAAGTTTGTGTAATTTGGGATAAATTTTAATAAAAAATCTATTTTAAAAAATGGATTTGAGGACAAAAGAGGTGGAGAGTAGGAAGGTTTTATTAAGAAAAAGCTCCTGTCAGACAGGAGGGATCCCAAAAGTAGATTTTGCTGAGGCCTTTAGTCTAGTGGGTTTTATAAAATAAAATCACACCACAGGTTATCTTGGGTCACAGTATAATCAACCTATAGGATTACAAGTGCAGTCACTTAGCTAGCATTGATCTAACAGCAAAGCAAGGTACATAGCAAGGGTACTTCCCACAGAGAAGACCAGAGGCACTGGGAGGAGTGAGGGTCAGAGTGTTCAGGTCATCTATCTACATGTCTGTTCCATTGTCCAGGCTCACTAGTCCAGATGGTGCTCGGTACAGTATAGCACTGAGCTCTGTTTTCATTCCAGGAGACTTGCAGGCCTAACCATTCTATCTCCATCTTGGGGCTTAGTTTCTATCAACTCACCTGCTCAACCACAGCCTGCTTTGTCTCATTTCTATGCTGGCTGCATCTTGGGCCTGGTGTCTTTCTAACTGCCTATCAATCTCTACCTAATTTAGCTACCTGCAATAGTAAAATTGGTAAGCATATGTTATTTGACAAAGCCCTTTAAAAAATCATTGTACTATCTTGGGAGATTGAGGCAGGAGGATTGCTAGTTCAAGGCCAATCTGAGCAATCAATAGAGCAAGACACTGTCCCAAACAAATGAACTAATGAATCCTAAAAAACAGAAAAACCATCATTATACTATGAATAGGAGGATTTTCTTTTATAAATTTAAAAAAATGAGAAAAATCTATTAAAAATATCTAGAGCAGTTACAAGTTCTTTCTCTTAATTTTTTTTTCTAGTACTGAGGAGTGAACCAAGGGACTTGGCACTGAGCAAGATCCTCAATCCCTTTTTATTTTTTATGTTGAAACAGAATCTTACTAAGTCTCTAAATTACACAGCCTGGGCTCATATTTGCAATCCTTTAGCTTCAACTTCCCAGAGTTCTGGAATTTTAGAAGTGTTCTTCTGTGCTCAGCTGTCTTAGATTTTCACAGTCATCTTGGTCTTCAAACCTTCACTTCCCTAGGGTTTCATAAGTCATGCAGAGCACAGAGGAGATTGTCTACACTAACTTCCTTTTCTCTTATTTTCCCTCACCTACAGAGATGAACTTCGTGGATTAGGCCATGACAGATCTGGATGAAGACACAAAGGAGCTTACTATGGTCTTAGTTACTTTCTTGTTGCTTAAACAAAATATCTGACACTCAGAATTAAAGGAGGAAAGATTTATTTTAGCTCACACTTTATAGAGGTTTCAGTCAATAGTTGGCTGGCTCCAAAACAGAGCAGCATGTCAGAGGGGCATGGCAGAGGTGCAACAGTTAACGGCAGTGCGAGGCAGGAGACAATAAGCAGTGAGACTCCCTTTCCCTTTTTATTCCATTCAGGCTATAAGCCTATTAGTTAGTGACACCCACACCCAGGGCAGACATTCCCATTTCTCTTATCAGAACTATGCTCAATCAATCAGTGGACTAGTCCAGTTAGTTAGTGCACACCCAAAATCCAGCCACCTTTCAAAAACCCCACCTGAGAGTGCCTGAGGCTTTGGGAGGATATCTAGATTTAAGCCACAACAACCATAGTCTCTGCAAGAGCCCTGTCCCTCTTCCTTATGAACATCTATTCACCTTTGCACAGTGAGTTTAGGTACTATTTCCCCTAGGAAAGAAAATAGAAGCGGATGGCAGTAAAGCATACAATGGCAGGAAGGAGGGAGATATCAAATTCTGTAACTTTTCTGTAATTGCAGAAGCTGCTTGGAGTCTTGCTAAGAAAGAAAACATTTCATATAATTAAGTCAAGGCAGTTAAGGACTGGAGTAATTGGAGGAGTGTGTGGAATGCCAAAACTGCTCTGATGGCTTGCAAGGAAGCTAAAGCTTAAGGTGCAAGTCCTATCAGAAGCCTCAGCTGGGCGTGGTGGCACACACTTGTAATCCCAGCACTTGAGAGATTGCAGCAAAAGAATTGTCATGAGTTTGAGTCCAGTCTGGGTTATATAGTGAGTGCCAGGCCAGCCTGGACCCTACATCCAAGAGCCCATTTCAAAATATCAAAACCAAACCAAACCAAACAAAACAAATCTAAAGCCTCATGGTAAGCGCTTTGTCTAAAAGTTCATGTTAAGCTCTTGCTTAGAGAAGGAAAGGGCATACCTAGCATGTAATCATTGAGCAGCCATCCCTACTGCCCCAGTGGAGCCATGCTAGGTCTATTGGAAGGAGATGACTTCTGCCTGATTAAATATCTTAGTCTCTGGAAAGGGCTAGTTCTGCTTTCTCCCTTCAGTTGACAAACCGAAGGAATGAAGGTCCTGCCCATGACTGACAGGGAGAGCCTGGTGAAAGAACCCTTCTGAGACAAAAGAAAGAACAGGGTTGTCCTGCTAATACATGGCCAAGGAACACAAGTGGATGAGAGTACTTTCCCTAGTTCTGGGCCACTACTCAGTCTCAGAATCTCAAATTATCAGTCACAGTAATAGAAGCACATTGGATAGAATCTTTAAATATCAATCTTGCCTTTAAGGCATTTATTAATTTTTACTTTGCTGAGTTGGTAGCATTGAATAAAATTGTAGGAATTTATTAAGCAAGTGATTAGAGATATTTTTGATGCAGGAAGTTTTGTCAAATAGAAACCAAATTTAGTATATTCTTAAACCAATTGTGGTATTATTAAGCTAACCCTGAAACTTTAGTTGCTTAACTTATAATGGACTGAATTTTCTAGTATTTCAGGAAGTGATATTCCCTTATCTCCCAATTAAAACATGCAGAAATTAGACATTCATTTCTTTTTAAAAATACTTTGATATTACTTAATTAAAATTACTAACATTATATTATTTAATTAAAATTATTAACATTCTTCGTATAGATATGTAGATATGCACTGTATAGACAGTTCAGTCCTTATCATTTGCAAATTCTCTAACTAGTTAAATTTATTTGTAACTCCAAACCCATACCCATGTGTTTCTGTGATTATTTATGCACATTTTGTGCAAAGCAGTGAAATATTTAAGTCACTAAAAACATAGTCTATCAGCTGAGCTACAAAATTCTGCTTTCTTGTCCCAGCTTACATACTATGAATAAGTCTCCTTTTCATGATTAGTCTATTTTGCAATATTTCTCATATTTATGTGCCTTTGTCGGTAATTCTGCTGCTTAAAATGGCACCAAGCATAGTGTTGAAGAGCTGTCCAGTGTGCTTAAGTACAAGAAGGCCATGTTATCACTTATGGAGAAAATGTATACATTAGGCCAGCTTCATTCACTTGGGAGTTATAGAGCTTTTGGCTTCACCAAACATTAGTCAGGCTCTTGAGAGTCTTTTTAAAGACCAATCTTCAGTTGGGGTTCTGTCTTGTCTTTGCCCTGCTCAAACCAGTTCTAGCAAAGCTTTCCATTAGGTCATTTTAGGAAGACTCCCCCTCCTTTTGGTATCTGATCAAGTTCCTCATCTCCCACCTGGGATGTATTTGCCCTACCAAAAAAATGCCCATATCTGTACTCCATATCTTTACCCTAGACTTGTTTTTTGTTTTTGTTGTTTCATTTCAGTTCATCACACCCAAATCCCTACAAGACATTCTAAATCTATAAATTCACCTAATTGGTAAGGTAAAGGGAGCAACATGATTTTAAGATACAGGAACAGATTCAAAGTGTTCAAAGATTGTTTTTAAGTAAAACATCTTAGGTCACCCAACTTTAAAAATAGAATAGATTTGGTCATGCCAGCAGGCCTTCTGTCTATAAATTGGGCCATTTTTTGACTATAAATTGACCCTGCTCAGTTCTATAGCTTTGCAAATTCCACAGATTTCTACCCCTAAAAGCACATAAATATTCACATATCCAGAAATAATGTGCCTCTCTCCCTTGAGGGCCCACACTCTATTTTCTCTCTGTTCTTTAATTCTGCCTAATAAAACTTTTCTATGCTTCTCACTAATACAGTCTGAAGTTCTTTTCTGTGATAAGAGCCAAGAATCTCCTCAGGCCTGTCCAGTGATGCTGTGAATCCAGTTTAGCAAGAACCCCTCAACTTTCTAGGTCTCTTCTTAGTAATTTCCATCCACTGACCTCTTTCCTGTCCTCAGTCATTGGCTGGAAGCTTCACTTGTTCTTGTCGAGACCGCTCTCCCTCTTGCAGTACTCCTATTGTGATATCTTGAATAAAGTGTTCCCTAACATTTTAGCAGATAACGGAACTTCTTTTTTAAACATGGTCATGAGCTCAGTGTTAAGACAACAATATTTTAACAAAATGTGAAGATAATAATGATTTAATACTCAATAACGTGAGTATTAAATAAGATGTCCTTACAATGACTCTCATGTAAAATTAAGTTATATACTAATCAACTGACACAAACGTTGTGACCAAAACCTTTCAGGAAGCTAACCCTCTTGTTTCTCTAGTAGTAAATCAGCACCAAGTGTTTGCTAATCAAGCATCCATGATGAGTTTACAGAGCTGCAGCACATAATAAGAATCTACTGTACTTATTTTACATGCACACACACGTATACACGGGTGTCAAAATAAATGTCTTTCTACTTTATGGCTACAAGTCTTATTCATGCTACTAGGAAAAAGGGAGAGATAATTTTGAGAAGTAAAATTAAAATCTTTGGGCTGTGCGTATAGCTCACTGGCACAGTGCTTGCCCACCATGTGTGAGGCCCTGGGGATCTGCTGAAGAAAGCAAGAAATGTTGATGTCCAATCTGTGTCTAATAGCTTGTCTTCCAAAATACTGGAAATATTATTGTTCCTCAATCCAAACCCAGGGAGAGAGGGAGAGAGAGAGAGAATAAGAGAGATTAAGCATATGACAAGTTGAGAACACTGTATTATGTGCCTATGACATAAACCTCTCAGTGGTTTGCCTTGCAGAACACAGGAAGAAAATACAACGAACAGAAAGAAGTAGAACACTTCTCAAAGGCACAAAGAAAAGCTTGTGGGAGGAGGAGGCAAGGAATGAGTCCTCTGAAGCGACTGTGATTTGTCTTCCCGTGGTACTTAAAGCAGCAGAACTCTTCTGTTTTACATTCTGCTTTGACAGTGAGTCTGCTCTGCTCTGCAGAAAGAGAGAGAGAGAGAGAGAGAGAGAGAGGGAGGGAGAGAGAGGGAGAGAGAGAGAGGGAGAGAGATTGTTTCTTGATGCTAAATAGAGCAGATAGCAGTTAAAACAATGAATAATTTTAATGATTATACATGTTTGAGGATTAATGAAAATAAAAAATCATGTTTCTGTAGTTGGTTTTCATTTAAATTATTTTGCTGTATTAAAATAGTGATTTGTTTTGATGAAGAAAGTAGTATTGGGAGACTTTCTTCACATTAATAGTAAGTAATAGTGGCTTCCAATTTTCAGTCTTAAATCTCATGAAATATAGTTTGAAAAGTTCATTTATCATCATACCAACTCATAAAAATACCGACTGTGAGAATACAATGTAGGGATTGGCTGTAAGTTAACAGTTGCTAATTAAACATATTCCCCCTTTCTGGTTCTGACAATCCAACAGACCGAATGTGGTAAACAAACTTTATTTCACAGCTTTGAAGTGTTCTCACTAGTTTCCCTCAACTTAGAAAAATTATACTATTTCTAAAAGTGCATAAATTGTAATTTAAGCTAAAAAAAGCCTTGAAATTTTTATCAAAAGCATTCAAATGACTCTCTCCCCAGGTCAGCTGATGAGTTGTCAGGAGCTGGCCTCTTACTGTAGTGCACCTCCCGCAGACTAAGACAGTTAACCATGTTTTCATCAAAGGAAATGCTCATTAGTAGAGCTTTCAGAAACTGATTTGATTATAGTTTCACTTGTTAAAGTGAAATATTTCGAGCTCATTAGGATGATTATGATTCAAGGTCATCGTTTGAAGCTAGTCCTGTCAATATAAGATAAATGGGCCCTCATCTTTTCCCTTCTTTACGTCTGTGCTTTTTAAACTCTTCTGTGTAAAAGTTCCATAGCCATAATTAATTTTTAGTTCTTCTGTTACAAAGCTGCTTAAAAAAAAAGAACAAAGATTTTGGCTACCAAAAGGGCCTTGAAGAACTATTAAGAGGAGGAGGAGGCTATCTTGTTTTAGAAAAATCAGAGAAAAACCTTGAAAAGTTCAGCTTTTGAAACCCAGCTATTTTCTCCTTGACCTTTCCAAAGTTTCTAAAAGGTACTTTGTACATAATATTGTATGTATCCTTTCATCTCAGAAGTATAAAACTAAACTGAAAACCACCCAAGAACTACCAGTGGCTTAATTAAACATCTCTTCTTTTATGGTGCAAGACAAAGTTAACACCTTTTAAAGTTATTTCCTTTCTTTCTCTAAATACAGCACTTAAATCTCTGAGTGTAAAGAATCACTTAGACATTAAAGGTGCTGATGTAAACTTTTATCATCCGGTCGTTCTAACATGAATTTGGCCCTTGAACTTCGTTGGTCAAATATTATCCTTTCCCTTCACATTAAGAAAAGGTTACAGTGAGAGTTGTTTTTTTTTTTTTTTTTAACTTCTTCCATGTTATATTTAGGAAATGTTTATAGCCTTTAGCTAACTGAAACTTCAGTACCATTCACATGAACTTAAGCCAACACTGAGCTAGAGAAATAGACTGTATTTAAAAAATGGCAATGAACTTGTCCTTTTAAATTCATAACTTATTTTTCCCTGACGTTTTTATACAGCAGCTGATTAAAACTTATCTCTGTTTTTTAATGATGAATCTTTAAAATAACTTCTTCTAAACCCATGGGTTTATTTTTAAGATATTGTTTAATAATAAAAAAAGTTAGCCCTCAAATATGCTATTTTGTGAAACTAGACCAAAGGTTGGTCAATAGTTTCTTGAAACTAGATGTGAATCTTAAAGCAATTAATCTTTTATTTGCACATGTACCTAAGGACTTCTTTGCCCATGACATTTATAATATGATTGTGAAAATATGTCCCTTACATTAAAGTCCCTTAAGTACTAAATTAATTTAGATTTAAATTTTTAAAAAGTCAAAAGTACAAAGGAAGTAGGTTATGAGAGAACAAGAATATCCTTTGAAGGGATGTTGCAGTGGTAGGGGACATGGGTGGCTTTGCAAAGGGGTAGCCTGACCGTACTGAGATGCTTCCATATGTGATAGCAGAAGGACTTATAAATGACTGAGTGGTCAGGAGACACCTCTAAAGAAGTAGCAGAGTGCCTAATTCAAATATGTCCCAAAATTGTATGTGAAGGCTATTTTTGTGCGAAAGGAAAACAAAAACAAAAACCACTCATGACATTAGTTAAACAAGTGAAGAAGATTTTATCTAATGCGTGAACTATTTTTGATAAGTACAAGGACCCCTGCAATGAGATTCTGTCATCGAAAAGAGAGATAGCCCTCCGCTCTGAATAGGCTCAGGCAAGCAGGAATTTACAGCCAAAGAACAGGGTGAGTAGCAGTGGGTAGAAAATTTCTAGGAGAAGATGTCATGGGAAAAGGAGGATCCCTGTTTAACTCAACCAGCAGGATTCTTGCTAAAGGCGAGTCAGGGTGCTCAGACATTCAGGAGGTGGGGTGAAGAGTGAAGAACCTGTTCAGATACTGAAGACAATTAGACACTGAGGGAGAGAGCTCCGGCTTAACTGATTTAGCAGGATTCTTGATAATACTGGACAATGTGGAGATGATCATGGAAGCCCAAAACTCAGATGTAGTTGAAGGAGTCCAAGAAAACCTGTGTATAGTTTGGCAAATGAGAGTAACTTTATCATTAGTTTCTGGCTTTTCTCTGCATATAGGTTTCAATTATGGAACAATTTTTTTTAATAATTAGCCATTATCATAGTCTGTAAGTACTTTTTTTTTTTTTTTTGAGAGATGGTCTTGCTTTCTTGCTTTGTAGTTCACACCAGCTTTGAACTTACTATGTAGTCCAGGGTGACCTTGAACTCTCCAAGATCCTCCTATCCTCTTGACTCAACCTCCCATGCTGGGATTACAGGCATGCACCACCACACCCAAGCTTGCTTGTTTTCTTTTTATCCTACATACATCTTTCTCAGATAGGATTGAAGCTGTCTGAGGGGAGGCAAAGAAAGGTCTGTTACTGGTATTTTTCCATTGCCCAGCACCTCATTTATTTAAAGTAGTGAATAACACTACAGAATAACTTTTATCATTCATCCTTTGAATCACAGATACTCTTCGCATCTTACATTTATGTGAGCCTCCTTGAACTGATGGACTCAATCAACTTTATGTTCCGACACTCCAGAAAAGAAGTGATGCAAGTTCATGTTAAGGTAGGAACATGGAGTGGATAAGTAAAGGACACAAAAAGAGTTACATAGGAAGAAGGCCAACAAACCTTTTCTACTTCAAACTACTGGAAAGAAAGTAATCAACTGATCAAAATCATGCAGGACCAGTCCAACGGCCACTGACAGTGGCAGAGACTCACAGAAATGAATTAGACATACTTGATCTGCAAGTGCATCAGGAATTCTAAGTAGATGTGTTATTTTGTAGCACTATGTTAGAACTCTCAGCTGCCCCCGAAGGAGTGTTTAAAGCCAAAGACAGAATATTTGTTCCTGGGGAGGTAAAGCCAAGTGGTAAATGGGGAAGAAAATAAAAAGGAAAAAGAGAGCAGGGGAAATATGGAAAAGAATTCATATTTATTACCGAGGATAAGTGTACTCTCTAGGCATTATTTTGAAGTAGCTAACATTTTCTTTGGGACTGCTCCACATCAGTTTCTGCATTTTGCTTTCTAGTTTGTATTCCTCATCTAGGACAACCAGTTAGTTCAGGGTACACTAAGCCCCCCACACGCTCTGTCTCACCCTAATAGTCTGTCAGAACTTTCAAGCATTCTTTGCTTCTTCTCTTATGTGGCCATGTATCGTGTTGCCTTGATATATTTAACTTCTCTGAATCCTTTGGTAGTGCAACAGTCATGGTCACTAATCTACATTAAAGTGTGCATACCAACTTCTCCAGCTATAAATTTAAAAAAAAAATAACAATGAAAGTATCAAACACACCTCACACGGAATGATGTCACCAGGTGAAGTGCCTGGGCTGTCTAAGACACTTCACTGGGTAAGTGAGTTTATCTGTTTGCTATAATTCAAAGTCAACTTTAAAACCAAAATGTGTATAGTACTCCATTGTGTAGAAAAACCACATCTTCTGTAGCCATTCATTAGTTGTTGGGTATTTAGGTTGTTTCCTGGACTTAGCTATTACAAATTGTGCTGCTATGAACATGGTTGTGCATACATCATTGTGATATGATGATTTTAATTCTTCTGGGAAGATACCAAGCAGAGGAATACCTGGGTCAAATGGAACCTCTAGTTGTAGTTTTCTGAGGAATCTCCACACTGATTTCCACAGTGGTTGGACAAGTCTACATTCCCACCAACAGTGGAAGAGGGTTCCTTTTTCCCCGCAGCCC
>PVJO010034133.1:0-11312 GCA_004026905.1 Hystrix cristata | reverse complement strand
AAAATTACATTTAAACTTGTATGCATCTAATAATATTCAACACATTAAAATCTAAATAAAATATAGTATATGAATAATATTGATATATTTAGAAGGGAAATTTAACAAATCAATTGTCATTGTAAATGACATGAATTATGTCTTGGAAACTAATCAAACCAGCTTCTAGAAATAAGAATGTAGAAGACTGAAGTATAAAAATAATTAGCTTGATTAAATGGAAAATTTAATACTACATTCAATATTTCATTAGTGTTTGGTTGCTGAAAATGTTATTTAAAGAATAAAATAGAGACTGTCCCTGATTTATGATGATACCATTTTCACATTTAGAATTTATGATCATACAAAAACATGTACATATAATAACTTTGCTTTTCACTTCCAGAGTACACAATATATTCCAGGAATAATTTAGTATTTTATAGTGAAATAAGCTTTACCCTAGGTAGATTTGCCCGATTGTAGGCTAATGTCAGTATTCTGGGTATTTTCAAGGTAGACTGTGCTAAGCTATGATCTTCAGTAAGTTAAGTGTATTAGATACAATCACTCAAATCACTAATGTACTAAAAAGAAAATGTTTTATGTTATAATTAAAGTAGCAAACTTCACAACTTGAGTTACTTGGCTCATTTGTTTCCTGACTTCTTTATTTCAAGTTAAATACTCTGAGGAAGAACATATAATTCAGTGACCTTTAAAGTAAAATTGAAATATTTGATTTTAGTACTTTTCTTTACCTTTTTTTTTTCTTCACCACATGCATCCTATAAACGCCAGTAGAATTAATTGCCTAATTATAGGGAACAAAAACATTACCTTTTGAAAGATTTCAAATTTGTATATCCTGCTGTGGAGATTTTACTTCACTACCTGACCTATACACTCCGCAAATTTTTAAAAGAAGAAAACAAATAGTCTACTTTGGAGACTATTTGTAATCTATGATGAGTAAACCAAGAGTGCTCTATAATTTTAGTTCATTTTATATTTAAGAATTTAGTCTGGAATAATATTAATACTTAATCTTTAACCATAACTATTATATGTACTATTTAATAAGCTCCATTAAATGTTTTATTTTTTTTCTGGATATACTTAATAATGCAGCACAGAAGTAGATAATATGGGAAACATTAATCATCATTGGTTTATGGTGCAGCGGCACATTATTTCTCTACAATAGAAAAAAATGGATGAGTGTGTTTAACAAGTTGCACGCAGGAACTGTCTACTTGAGCAGCACACACAACTTTTTCATGTCATCCTTTGAAGTTACTTGTGGGATCTGGGCCTGTATGTATCTTTTGTTCCAGGAAAAGCTGTGTCACGCACAACCAAGGCACCAATTGTTTCTACAACAGGGGCCCAAAAACCACTTCCAGCCAGGATAGGTAGTCTAAAAATGCTCAGACACACTTGGGAACTTTTGAGAGCTTCTACAGTGAATGAGTTTTCAGGGCTCTAAGTGACATGCTTGTGCTTTAAAAAAGGCTTGGCTGGAAATTCCGATGGATTCCAGAGAATTTTTGTAAAGGGTGCCAATCAAGGTAGGACAATATTTGGGTAGTGATAAAAATGAGCTTGAGTGTAACTTGTAAACATAGAAAGAATTTTTTCTGCAACTGCATAAGGCATAAAAGATGTTGGATTTGCTGTAACATGGTGAATGATGGGAATGTCAACAGCGATTTCTCGATAACAGCAGGGATAGAATATCCCTTATCTAATTCAATAATGCCAAGAAGTTGTACTGAGGTAGTGGGCCCTTTCAGTTTGTTTTAAGCAATGGTCCATATTTTGGCAAGCTCCTTTGTGGGTGCTTGCACATTCTGAATTAGTATGTGAAATGTGTCTCCTCAGAGTAGGACGTCATCAGTGGAATATCATGCATGTATCCTTAGAGACATTTGAATGTAACGCAGCTCTTGCCTTCTAAACAACTTACAATATTAAGGATGTTGGGATGCCCCATGGTTAGCTGTATAAGATATGTTACTTTGAAGATGAAGAAAAATCGTGATCGAAAAGCTGTTGAAATAGCAATAAAAATTCTATTATTTGCTAAATCTAAAACTGCAAAATATTTGCCAGATGCTGATGGGATTGGATGGAGTCAAGGTTTCTAATAATGCTGGGTATGAAGACTTTAATGGATGAGGTTGCACCATTAAGTTTGCAAAACTCCATCAAATGTGTTTTTTTTAAATTATTATTTCCAGGTTTAATTACAGACTAAATAAAATTGTTAAGTGAAGAGAAAGAGTGGGGATAATCATTCCTTCTCTATGTGGCTCCTGTATAATGCACTTTAATGTTTGATGTCTGTGTTTCTCTTTTTATGTGGCAATAATAACTATTTTCACCAGATAGGAGGAACCACAGGTTCTAATTTAAGAAGATATTCGTAAATGCCAAACATTTAATTTTCTTTCAATATAATAAATTGTTGCAACATCCATTCTAACTATAGAATATTTTCAGGCAATATGGAATCCCATGATTAAATCTCTCTTCTTCCCTTTGATGCTGATGGGAAATTCAAATTGGATGACTTCAGACTATATGTTGGTCCTCTAATCCTAACCTCATTCACTAACCACAAGGAAAAGTCACGGCATTCACCTCCCTCCTTGTCTCTCAAGCCATCTCTAACCTGTTTGGGAGCTAGACATGCTTACCATACAAAAATCTCACTAAGTGAGTAGTAATCTATGTCATACTTGAAGCAAGTGTAGGGTGTCATCCATCAGTCTTTACATCTGCCTAAACTTCGGGTAAGATATTCATCTTGTCTTCATTAATTGACCACAACGAGAGACCAGTTTCGACTGAAATTGCTCTAAACTAATTTATTACAAAAATTGAAAGAGACTAATGCTAAGGGGTTTTGTAGGAGTCCAAGTAAAGAATATACATATATATATTTTTTTTAATTTGTCCATTACTCTGTTGATTGACATACAGGCCATTTCTGAGATTTAACTTCTGTGAGTTGTGCTAATATAAATGTGCGCATGCATGTATCATGCCATGTATTTAATTCTTTAGGGACTATACCAAGGAGAGGTCTAGCCTTTGAATGGAATTTCTACTTTTAGTTTTTGAGGAATCTCCACATTGATTTCCATAGTGCTTGTACTAGTTTACATTCCCACCAACAATATAGAAAACTTCCTTTTTCCCACAACTTTACCAGCATTTGTTATTTGGGGGGTTGTGAATAATAGGCATACTTTGAAGTAAGAAATTTATATTCATCAATTCCACCTGTAGGAATCACTACAAAAAAACCATTAATTTTACAATTAAATGTTCTGTTTCAGAACACTTTCAAAATGTTTTAACACTAGCTGTACTTTCTATATTCCAGTCTCTATAATGGTATGATGGGATAAGCCCAGCATAACTCACCTTTACATGTTTGTAAGTATTTTCTCAATTAATTGCAAATTTTTAATTTTTTCTGCTTGTTTTTAGATAGACAAAAACATAAACCTTGCACATATGCACGGGGTACAATAAGGTTTGATACATAAATACATTTCATCATGTTTAAATCAAGTTAAATATACCTGTTTTCTTCAAACATTTAGTAACTATTTACAGTAAATTCCTTAAAAATTTCTTCTTCTAGCATTTTGAAATGCACAGTACACTATTGTTACCAATAAGTACCACAGTGTTCAACAGAAAATCAGAGTTCTTCAGTCCTATGTAACTTACCTTTTTCTACTCCTACCACTTCCAATTTCTTAAGGCATTTCAAAATCTTCCTTGGTATTGCCATGTGTCATACAAAGAAAGTATTTTGCATACCTTGCTTTCAGGATTTACTTAACATAGTGTTTCGTAAAGAACAATTACTTAAAAATGGCTGCTAGAAAACTACGAGTTTTTTTTCAGGGAAGAAGTAGACCATTCAAAACTGTTACATACAAGCACATCCCTTTTCATTTCAAGAGACAAATACAGAGAGATCGATTTTCCAGAAGCTCAAAATCTTCCTGGATCCTTTATACACTAACACTCAAACCAGAAAGTACCAAATTGAATTCCATGTAAATAAATGGTTCGTGAAAGAGTAACCCGATGTGTTTTAGCTTACTTAACATGATGATCTGCTTTACTGCTGAGTTATTTATTGGATGTTATTTTGAGAGGTGATAGAAAGACAATCACTTTCACTAGTTTTGACAGCCTACCTCCAAATATACAGAAATTGTGCCTGTTCAATAGCCTGCTTTTCAATAGAAGTTGGTGTAAATACACTAATTTTACAAGTAGAAATCTTGACACCAATAAATTTAAACATTGTTCATAAAGCCATTATTCAGTGAGTAAATAGATTCACACCCTATAAATTCCATTTTAAAAGTATGTAATTAATTAGATTTCAAAGTAGATTCAAGATAGAACAGGCTCTTAGTAGTAAAACCAGATGTGCTGTTAACTACCTTCACTGAATATATAACCAAGAATTTATAAAGGGGCATACGGGCTTTAGAAACATAGTCACACAAAGGGGAAGTAATGCAAAGTTATTGAAGGAAAAGTCGAATACCTAGACTAAGCATAGTCGAAAACATAGACTAAGCTTCTTGGGAAAAATTTTAAAGAGTGAACACTGTAAGAAAAACTCCTCAGTGAAGGGAGATGGGTTATTAGAAAAGAACTGAAAATGTTTGGAATAGAAATTTGGTAAGGCTACAGGTGACATTCATTTCTAGTCATTCAAATTGGAAGCTGGTCATTCAATAACCTCCTTGAAGATACATTGTCTGTGTCATCAAGTCATAATTGAAGGGCGGCTGCCAAGCTCCAGGTAGTAATTCCTCACGATGAGACTGCTACTTCGATTATATAGGGATAGCTTTAGGAGCAGATATGTTGGCGAAAGGAATTTCTACTGTGCTATAGAAAGAATTTCTATAAAAGTCTCAGGATTTTCTCATTTAGTAAAAAGCTGAAGTTCAAGTATGTACTATGCATCTATTGCATGTTATACTACTGCAAGTGGGAGTATGATTTCTTTTCTTTTTTTTTTTTCTGAAGTTGGGTATTTGGTGCTAACATTGAACATGTTAATTTTAGCATATTTGTGAAATCCTTTAAAATTTAAAGTTAATTATTTAAACTTGCATATTTCTCAAACTACACCCTTGTAAAATAATGATTAAATGATATTGGAACTCTTTATTTGGGGGGGGTAATTTTATTTTATTCTCTTTTTAAAATTCATTTTATGAGTACATGTTTGCAATTCATGCAGTTTACAATCATCTTGGGGAGTAGTTAATGTACACAATAGAGCTTTTATTTTGCAATCCCCTCCCCTACTCCTAGTCCCCCTCCTCCTCTAATTCCTATCACCTTTTACATGCTTATTGAAAATTCTTTCTTTATAACAATGGTTCTCAAATCAGAATAATCTGAAGGGATTTTTAAAATATAAATCACTAAGCCCCATACCCAGAGGTTCTGATAAAGTCAGTAATAGGTGGGGCCCTATTACTGCTTGTTTCATGACCAAGGATTACGTTGCAAAATATAAGAAATTTTGTACCCCTAGATAAATGTTGTTGAGCTAAGAATGGAAAATATAACTTGCATTGTATATGAAAACTCCATTTTAATTTCCAAAATCCTCAAAAATTATAATCTTCTCAGGATGTATGAAAAGCACTGAGTGAGAGTCTACTAAAAGAATAAACAAGTATTGGAAATATAACAAAGAGTGAAATGATGTCACTGTGATAACCTTTATTTTGTGAAAATATTGTTTAGAAATGAATATATTAATCCTATGAGATTTGTACAAGACATAGTTTTTTGTGACATTGAAAGTGTATTTTTAGAACTAGAATTCCTGTTTCAAAAGTAAAAATAAATTAAAACAATATAACTTCAACCAGAAATTGGTTCAAAATGTAACACATATGTCATTTAGTCATACTCTGAATGAAAATACAGTCATTTGTGTATAATGAGTCAGTAGATAAATGAGTAAAAAAAAAAAAAACGAGTCTCTACTTTTGTTTATTGATTTTTTTCTAATCACTTAGCACTAAGCTACCTGGAGTGATTTGTCAAATAAAAGTACTTTAAATGGGTTAAAAATTATTGTGAAGGAAAATATCACACTACTGCATTAAAATGAGCTGAGTTATTCTATTTGTTCTAGTAAAGATACAAAATGTTAAGTCTAAACTGTACTTCCAACATCATATGAAATCTTTGATAAAATAACTGGCTTTTAAATGCTAAAATCTGTCTAATAAAGTTGGATTATCATATAACTACAAACATAAAAGGTGCGAAATAACAGATTCTGCAGAGACTGAAACTCTGCCTATGGATCTCAAAACAAGTAGAAATCAACCAACATTATTTTATGAAAGACTCAAAAAAGCATAAAAGGAGATATGAGATATTCTGGTTTTTGAGTAAGCACTCAAGTAAAGTGCATTAGATTATCAAAAATAATTAACAAAATAAAAATATGAAATTGGCATTATACTCATGGGTTTTCCTTGATAAGCATTTTTTTTCATGTACATGTGCTATCAGAAATGAAAGTAAGAAGCAACAATACTCTGGAAATGTTAGTGAGAATTATTTTCCTTTTGTGTTCCACTTCCTTTTCTTTTTTTCTTTTTAAATTTTTTATTCATACATGTTATCAGTGCAAAGTGACTATATTGCTTGTGAGGAGTTGGTACGTGTATATAACACATCTAAATTCTGTTTTCATTCCCTTTCCCTCCCCACCCTCCATTTTATGATCTCCCTGCTTCTTTTCTTCTATTTTTTATTTTCTTCTTTATTTATGTGTTGGATGTCATAGATAAGAGAAACTATGCAACATTGGAACTTACGTGTCTGATGTATTTTGCTTAACATCACAGTCTCAAGCTACATTTACTCTCCAACAAATGCCTAAACTTGATCCTTCTTTATGGCACAGTAATAAACCACTGTGCATAAATACATTTTTTTTAATTGCCAAATAAAGTTGTGACCTTATTTGTGGCCCCTCCCTTGCCTTTTGGAGATGATGAAATAAATCACACGTGAGTCCAGCACTGTAAAGTACATGTAGTATATGCTACCCAGGAGCTTAGCATTCACTTCGTACTGACATTATCAAAAGAAACATAAAATGGATTAGTTCGCATCTAAAATTAACCTTTAATCAAGAGTACCTAGTTTATTAGAGACATTACACAGATCAACTAGATAAATGTCAGCTTTGTATTTACAGCTTGTCAAATAACCCTTGATGTTCTTGATAATTCATGATATTGAAAATACAGTGCAATATATTTCTTCTTCTGTACTCAAACTATATCTATGACTTTAAACATTCTGGACATCTGATTTTTTGAACTTCTTAATTTTTCTTATATATTTTCATATAATGTATTCAATTATGTAAACAGTATTAAATAATAATGTAGTTTAAATTTTATTCATCTTCGTTTCTGGTTGTACATAGTGTACTTTAATTGCATTTTCTTTTTTTTTGGAGCTGGGGATGGAACTCAGGGCCTTAGGCCTGCAAGGCAAACACTCTAACCACTGAGCTAAATCCCCAGCCCTAATTGCACTTTTTCTAATTCAGATATATATCAAAACTTTCTTACATTCTCATTAATAAGAAATATTTGTCACTTTGCTTATGTTCTAATCTTTATACTTTTTGAAATATACAGATAGATTGAAGTTACAATGTCATAATATTTATAGATCTATGCATAATAACAAGAAATATGCATGTTTTTCTACAAATGTAATTTTCTTCATGTTTAAAAAGCTGGAATTCGGTTTTAAGGCTTAATTTTTCACTTTGATTAACATCCTTATTAAATATAATTATCATATTTATTTCCACATTATACTACTTATCATAGTTAACAAATTCATAGTATTTGATATTTACGTACTATCATATGCTAGTACTATAAATAATACTGCACTGAACATCTTTGTGATAAATATTTTCAGTTTTTCAATAATTTCTTGGATATAGATTTTTTACTGCTCAAAGTACAAATATGCAGTCGAAATGTCCATCAAATTCTTTATCCTCCTTCATTTATTCACCAGTATTTGAGAGGCTTGCCAAAACTTCTTAGTAAGAAAGTTTAAATTTGTTTAATTGTTATATCTACGAAGTAGATCGTACTGCATTCATTCCTAATGAAATCTATGTTGAATATTGAAATGATGATATCTCACAGGCGCCTTCAGAAGTTCCCTAGGACTGTTTCAGGGACAGAGCAAGAGAAAAGAGTAACGAATCGCTGCTATTCGAAACACTTTGTTGTTCCTAATTGAAATTTCACTACATTCTGTTTTCTGCTCTCTAGAAATGTTACTCCTTCCTTAATGTAGAGCAACTACAGAAGAGTGCTTTTATGTTTTCCGTTTGTGGGTGGTGGTGGTGGTGGTGATAAAACAGAAATTCTTTATCGTATAATTTAAGTACCAAAATAACACCCTTGTCCGAAGTAATGTTATGTCAGTCCAGCTAATAAAAATCGTCTATTCCTGTCTCAATTAATTAGAGTCTCTTAATAACAAATCAGAATGCTACAATTAGCAAAATAATTTAGTTCATACTGCAAATTAAACCAACCAGATGTCATAGGATATTGAAAGTTACAGAGAAACCAAGATACATTATGTACAGGTACAAAATAATCATGGTGAATGTGATCATTATGTATACAATGCACCAATATATGTTCTTGGTAAAAAAAATTAAAAAAAAAGTGAAACAAAACTGTATCTGAAAACAAATGATTCCTTTGATTCATCTCAATTTATCTTTTTTGTTTTTTTTTTTTTCTAATTTTTACTGACTTGATTTCTTTTTTTTTTTCTTCCAAGAACATGTATTGGTACATTGTACACCTAATGATCACATTTGTCATGGTTATTTTGTACCTGTACTTGATGATCTTGGTTTCCCCCTCTTCCCCGCCCCTCCCCTCCACTTCCTCACCCTTCCCTATTTACAGCAGGTTTATTTACATTTTCCCTTTTTTTTTCCCATTCCCTACCTTCTTTTCCCCCTTCTTCCTTTCTAGTTCTCCTCTCTTTTGGATATTATCTTTCTTTTATAAAATATCTGTTATACCTCTTTGTCCTTGTTTACACTTATGGTTTCTCATATCAGAGAAACAATTTGATGTGTACTCATGAGTGTCTGATTTATTTCACTTAAGATTATGTTCTCAAGGTGCATCCATTTACCTACAAATGTTTTTGTTTATCCTTTTTTATGGCAGAATACTACTCCATTGTGTAGAAAAACCACATCTTCTTTAGCCATCTCATCTCAATTTAAATGAATAAATAAAAATTGTAGGCTAAAATACTGAATGCTTCTTTAATGACTATTAAAGGATATACTACCATCTAGTGGTAATGGATGCTGTTTAAAAAAATAGTTTCATATTTCCTTGAGTATTGTCAGAAAATACCAGTATGATATGTGACTTTGTTATGTTTAACTGAGATATGTAATTATTACTGAATTGTGTATCTGTTGGTGTCATAACCAATGTGTACTTTACCCTATCTACTGGAACAGTTTAGCACTTTCAGGCAGGCACAGTAGTGCACACTTGTAATCCCAGCACTTGGGAGACTGAGGCAGGAGGATCACTTCGAGTTCAAGGCCAGCCTGTGCTACACAGTGAGTTGAAGGCCAGCTTGATCTACACAGCAAGACTCTGTCTCAAACAAACAAAAAAAAAGCACTGTTGCACAGAAAGACGTGGGAAAATGAGAGGTTAACGTTTTTATGGAATGACTGCAGATAAATTTGTATAGACCATGCAGTAATCAATATACTACATTACTTAAACAACTCTTAAATAAAATATTTATTTAAAAATATTGTATTTATTTGAGTAAATTAATATTTAGGTTTGTTCAGATAACACCAAACATGGTAGACAGTTGTAGATTTGAAAAAATTTAGCCTTAATTAACCACAGGAAAATTGAATATCTTAAAAAATTACCTCTTAGATATTATATATAGCTATTCTTGAGAAGTAGAAAGATTTAAATGACAACAAACAGTAATTTCTGTTTTAAAATATTGTATTATTGAAATAGTATATTTTCTGAGAAATAGTACGCATCTTTATGTCTACGCGTGGTTATGTGCCTGCCTATGACTTACGTAAGAAATAGCATTTTTGTTAGATACATTCATAGAGTGAAAACCAAACGAGGTGAACACAAAGTAAGCATTAAATTTAAGTGCATTTATTGCTTGCTCGATAAATTATTTTAGTATATGTGCTGCCGAAGCGAGCACACGCTTGATAAATTATTGAACTTGGAGAAGCGGCACTAATGCAGACTGTTTATACTTTCCATGGTGCATAATGAAGCTTAAGAATAGTTTTCGTTTAGTTCTAGACGTTCTCTGCACTTGGACCATATATTGTACCAGGAAACAATGGATATGAAATTTAACAAAATGATATATTTCACAATTTTAAAATGTACAGAGGATTTATGACAAATCCATATCCTTCCACGGTAACGCATCTGGACACAGAACGCTTTCTCTTGTCTCAAGCCATTTATCAGGAAAATGATGTTCTTGGAAAAGACCCAATGAAATATTTATTCCCTTATTCAATAAGTATGTACGGAGTTCCTTCTATGTGTCACTCACAGCTCTAAAATAGCTGTGAATAATACAGACAAGGCTCTGACTGAAGCCGTTCGCCTTCCTTTCCTCCCCTCTTTCACGCCCTCTTGTTCCTACACTGAGCGGCAGATAAGAAAGTAGACCTTGATTGCTTGACGTCCTTGGTTTTCTCTATTTTTCCTGATTTTGATTGCAATAATCTCTGATGCTTCTATTTTCTTATTCTTTCAGCTTTGAGCTAAATTTCATTTTTCTAGGCCCTTATTGGTAAACTCAGGTTAACAGCTTAAGAATTTTTTTCCTAATGTTCAATCCTGTAAATTTTCCTATAAGTGCTGTCATCTCTTTTCCATAATTATGGATATGTTAAATTCAAAAAGATATTAATTGCTCACTTGATTTTTTTCTGGATCCTGGTATTATTTAGAAGAGTATTATTAAGATTCCAAGTGTTTGTAAATTTTCCAGATATTGCTCAGTTTTTTGTTTGAATTGAATTGCACCCTAATCTGTGAACATATTGTGTATGATGTGAATACATTTCAGTTTACTGAAACTTGTTTTATCCTGTAGAATCTGTTCTACCATTTAAAGTGTTCATTGTAAACTTGTAAAGTGCTTGTGTCTGA
>PVJO010034132.1:0-11317 GCA_004026905.1 Hystrix cristata | reverse complement strand
CAGAATATTTCAGAGTGCTGGTTTGGTGGTCATGAATCTCTTCAGGTGTTCTTTGTCATGGAAGTATCTTACTTCTCTATCAATTTTGAAAGACAGTTTTGCAGGGTACATCAATCTGGGCTGGAAATAGTTGTCTTTTAGGGCTTGAAATACTTCACTCCAATCTCTCCTTACCTTGAGGGTTTGTGTTGAGAAGTCTGCTGTGATTCTGATGGGCTTTCCTTGATGGGTTATTTGTTTCTTTTCTCTAACAGCTTTCAGTATTCTGTTCTTGTATTGAATTTCTGGAAATTTGACTATTATATGCCTTGGGGTAGATTTTTGTTGATCATGGCTACTTGGAGTTCTGTATGCCTCACTTATCTGTATGTCCAGTTCTTTTCCACACTTGGGAAGTTTTCTGCAATTATTTCTGTGAACAGGTTTCTTATGTGATTTGTGCTATCTCCTGCTCTTTCACTGACTCCAATCAATCTTATGTTATTTTTCTTCGTGTCATCCAGCAGCTGTTGTATTGATTTTTCATGGTCCCTTACCATTTTGAAGAACTCTTCCTTTCCTTGATCATGAATCACAATCTTGTCTTCTATATCTGAGATTCTCTCTTCACATTGTTTCATCCTACTGCCGATACTTTCAATGTTATGTTTAATCTCTTGGACATCTGTTTGAATCTGTTTCATAAATTCCATTTCTTTCCTGTGTTGGACGTTTATGGTTTCCATCATTTTTCTAAGCGCTTCTATTTTTTAATCTGTATCTTCTCTAGAGTCACTGATCATTTCTTTCATTCTGGAAATGATTTCTGTTTTGATGTTTTCTAGAGCCTCACTCATCTGCTTTGTTACTTCTGCTGTTACTGTTTCCAAGAGTCCGGGTGGGAAGCTTTCAGATTGTTCCACTTCATTACGCCCTGGGTTTGCTTTTGGCAAGCTGGAGGTATGGGGTTACATCTTATTTGTGTGTCTTCTCATTTTCTATTTTTTTCTTCTTCAGTTTAGTTCCTGGGTTGATGCTTATGAATTGCTTGTGGCAAGTAGCTTTTTTTGTTAGTTTTGAGAACCTTTTGGAAATGACTACTTTCTCAGCAATGTCTTACAGTTGTAGCTGGTTTTTGTATTATGAGTCTGTTGCAAGATCTTGCCTCTTCAATTTATTGGAGCTGAGAAGTTGCTGTCTATTTTGCCAGCCCTTAGTTCTTTGACTGTGGCCTATAGTTTATTTGTGACCCTCTCCCAACTTCAGTCTTGGGATGCAAGGAAGAACTGAGTAGAACAATACTGTCACCTTGGCTAAAGTAGTACAATCAGCAACAACAATAGTATCAGACACAGGCTAGAAAATAACAAACTATAGTAACTATTGATCTGCCACCTTATACCTTATGAACTAGATTTGTGTTTATATAACAATATCCCAAATAAACCAGAAACTTGTATGCAGTAAATATGCCCTCAATACGGTGATTTTGCTCTCAGCAGAGGAAATTCAAAAGAGATTAGGAGGAAATGATAGAGAAATAGAAGAGAAAGAGATAAGAAGCAAGGTTAGAAGCCAGGGCAAAATTATACCAACTTTGGGGAACTGGTAAAGGAAACAGAAGGAAAGGAGAGAAGGAAGAAGTAAAAACAAGGATAGAACAACAACAACAACAAAAACAGCAAAAAACTAGAAAGTCACTTTCCTATAAAAACAAGACAGAGGGAAAAAAAAAAAGAAAAAGAAGAGCAGAGATGGAAAAAAATATTTAAAAAAAAAAATGTCTGCTTCCAGGTGTGTCTGTACTGTCACTGGTAGACAGAGTAGACAGACCCAGGTCCTTGTTGATTCATCCCAGCAGTAGATTTTGGCAGGGTAGCAAGTATTCCCAGCTGGGTTCAATAGCAAGGCTTGACCCATTCTATTGAAGTTCAGCCTGATCACGGGCTGTGGGGTTGAAATCCAATTTGTTCAGCTGGAGACACACTGTATGTCTCCAACCAGCTTGGACTCAGTTCCCTGCCAGTTTGAACTTGACTCCTTTCCCTCTTTCCAATTTGAGTTTGAACTCTGCCCCACCTTGCCCCACCTTGCCCCAGCAGCAAAAGGCACTAGCAAATTTTCTGAGTTCTGAGCTCAGCCCCTTTCCAAGATGGTGATCAGCTGATTGCCACCCTCTCCTTGGGGCCATCTGAGATCAGATGACTCAGGTAACTCACCAGCCACTGCAGTCTTCAGTGTCCACCGCTCTGCTCCATTTGTACGTCTTTTCGTGGAGGTCTCTGGGGTCTCCAGTAGTCACTGTGCATCCGCAGGCTCAAACTGCATCACTCGCGCTAAGAGCTGGGGCTGCAACTTGGGGCCGGAAACAGGGCTGTGAGCCAGGCCACGTGCAGAGGCTGTGAGTGGAGACTGTGACTGTGACCCAGGCTGCAAGCTGCTGCCGTGAGCTAGGCCGTGACCTGAGGCTATGAGCCCAGATTGTGACCTGGGGCTCTGACCCAGGGGCTGCAAGCCATGCTGCAAGGCAGCGCTGTGAGCTGGGGCTGTGAGCCAGAGCTCTGGGAGAAAGCACCGTCTATCCGTCACCTTCTTCTATGTTAGTCTCTTCTTTTGCTTTCCCCGTGGGCTTCAACTCTTGCTTCAGATCCCTGCTGGTCTTGAGAACACAGTTCCCTCCTTCTCTTCCCAAAATTGCTATATTCCAGTGTCTGGACAACAAATCTTGGAGAAGCTCTTACTCCGCTTCTCTCTACTCTGCCATCTTCCCAGAAGTCCCGATCTTTTTTAAAATTATTGAAAAATTACAAAATAATTAGTACAAGGCCCTGAGTTCAATCCCCAGCACTAAATAAATAAATAAATAAATAAATAAATAAATAAATAAATAAATTAGACTCAATATCCATTCATAAGCCAAAATCAAGGACAAATCTCTGGGTTCCTTTGGGAAGATATCTATGTGGATTACTATGGGCCCAGTATTTGTGGATGGATCTTTTTAGTGGGATCCAATGACTCAAGAATAACAAATTAAAAGTGCTCTCCCAAAAACCTTTCAGTGATGCAGAATTTTTAAAAATATTCTTGATGCAGGTGGTGGTGAATGCAGTTGACCTCAATCAGTGCGAGATGAAATAATGACTAGTGGAGAATGATGAACTCTTCTAGGAGTCTGACCTTGTGCTCACCCAAAGCAGAAGACTAAATTTCAGAGCAGTGGATTGCATAATAATTGCCCAAAAGAATTTTTAAGAACTTGTGTAGTTCAATGAATTCTGGATAATTTCCCTCATTTTTCCCTTCCAAAGTGGGTTTTATATGAGTCTGTGGGGGGACAGAAAACTTGTGTTTTTTGTTTGTTTGTTTGTTTTTGTTTGTTTGTTTTAATTCACAAATCTTCAGATCAAGAGATGTTGCAGCGGCATATGCTGTAAAGACTGTCATCAGACCCTCGAGGGCCTGGTTGGATGAAATTTGGAACATTTTCTTCAGTAAAGAAATAAAATATTTTGTGTGCAGGATGAAAGAAATATTTGTGATCAAGAAGAAGCTTTTCATAGGTCGCCTCATTGTGTGCAATGATTAACTTCATCTACTTCTCTGTAAAAGGATTATACTTGCCCACCAATTGGGTTATTACTTGCCCATGTTTTAGATGGAAGATATTTACATCCCCAACACATTGACATGGGCTCTAAACCTGTAGGAGGTTTTCGTCAAGCAGAATACACTGCGCATGTAATGGAAGCTCTTACAAGCAACCCAAGTTCCTGCCTATCTTTTGCCCATCGGTCCTTTCGAGGATAATGTACAGGGCCTAAAGGGATGAGATAAGGCAACTTCCACCTGGATCACAGAAAAGAAAATTCAGAGTAGAGATGAAATATACCCACAGAATAGAGTAAAGCCACAGATGAACCAAGTATGGGTGGAATAAGAAGTAAACATTTCCCTTTCTTTTTTGGATAAACTGCAAAGGATAGAATGTGCTTCACAACAAATCCACTATTTACCTCTTGAATTTCAATGGGAAGCATGATTTTTCAAGACCCATACTCTCTAGGGATGGGATTTTAGGCTATTAGAAAAAATTATATAGAGAGATAGATAGACAGGCAGACAGACATAGATAGGTAGTTAGATTTTATGTTAGAGTGGAAAATAAGACAATAGGTCAATGTCAGTATTTAATTATGCATTAGCAAACCTTTGTCAATCACTCTCTGTATTTCAGAGTTTTCATCTATGAAATAGACATATAACCTGCCCAACAATCCTTGCTTTTTTACAAGAATCTGAAAGATATGGAGTCAAAATGTTTTATGAGATTTACATTCATGTGCAAATTTTGTCATATGAAATTGAAAAGCTGTGCTTTTCAACAACACCCATATGAGAGAAAGCCTTTTTTGCCTTGAAAATGAGATGTTTGAAATAAGGAATTATTAAAATAGGGAATATGTTTGTTACACATATGTGCGAATATGCAAAATATCTACAATAAAAACATGAAGGAAAATATACACCTACCTAAGAAAATGAGGTGCTATACATACTTTAGACAGAGAATAACTACATGTAGGGAACAGAAGGCCCCTGGATGGGATCACTTTCAAAAGGTAGTAGAAATTAATATCCATATAGAATTGTTTGCTGTAATGATAGCAATTTTTCAACTCTTTGTATGCTCTTTACTTTTTCAGAGGAAACCGTCCAAAAACAGGACAATGTTTTAAGTTATTCTTTCTGGAATCCCTGACCAACAGGTCTTTATAACCACTTACAAAGAAAAGAGGAACCATTTTTCTTAAACCTTCACCATGTTACATCCTGTGAAAGAAGATGACTCAAAAAAAATGATGAGAATTGAATCGCAATTATGTGCTAAATACTGAGCTGATCAAAGTATTTATATGTATTGCTCATTTATTCTGCCACTGAGCTTCTGTTTAAAACAAGTGTGCAAGTTTTGTGGACATATTGGCCTGCTGTATGTTTTTGCAATGAGGAGATAGAAAGGGTAACAATTTTTTCTCATCAGGGATACTTCTCTTAACTTCAAGTGATTACTATAACTCATTTAAAAAGTGTTTATAAACTGACTGGCATGTTAGATATTCTGCTAGCTGCCAGGATATCTAGATGAAAGATTTAATTTAATGTCAAGAAAAAATTATCATACCTCCATGAATTTTCAAAGACTTGTGTAATGGTATTTATTAAAATACAGATGAATATATATGATTAGAAAATGTGATTAAAAACACAGCAAATCAAATACAAATCAAAGGCACCTGCTGTTTCAAACACGCGCACGCGCGCGCACACACACACACACACACACACACACAGAGTAAAATATCGGGACAAATTTGGGGAAATCTACCATAAGTTAAGGACTTATTTTAAATACAACCTGAAAAACACATGAGTATTAAGTAGATGAAGCAGGAAAGAAAAAAAAAAAAACAAATTTCAGGCAGGAAAAAATAATACGTGGGCTCATCTGGAGATGATACAAAAAAGTGATATGGAGACGGATTCATTTTAATTCTTCTTTAAATATTTGGTAGAATTCTCCAGTGAAGCCATCTAGTCTGTGGTGGTGGTTTTGTTTTTGCTATGTTACAGGTGGTTTTGACTACCAGCCTGCCTTATATCCTAAGTTGTCATTAGCTCGTGAAGGTTTTCTATTTCCTCATTATTCAGTCTTGATACATTTTGTGTTCCTGAGAATTTAATCCAATTCTTTCTCAAACACTGAATAGGAGGGAACATTTCCAAACTCAGTATGTAAAGTTAACATAACCCTACTCCAAAGCTAGATAAGATCAATATAAGAAAAGAAAATTACAGGCCGATATCCCTGATGAACATTGATAAAAATATCTTCAACAAATCACTAACAAAATTCGTCAGCACGTTAAATGATCATTCACCATGATTAAGTGTGATTTATTTTCAGGACATAAGGATGGTTGAACACATGCAAATCAATGTGATCCTCCATATTAACAGAATGAAAGATAAAAATCATGTGATCATTTCAACAGGTATAGACAAAAAGCACTTGCCAAATTTCAAAATATTTCATGACAAAAATTCAACATATTAGTCACAGAAAGATGGAGCATTATATAATAATAAAGATCATAAAGACAAGCCTACAGATAACACCTAACTCAGCAGGGAAAAGTTGAAACTTTCTCTCCAAGATCAGTAACAAGATAAGGAAGCCCACCCTTGCCACATTGACTTAGTGTAGTCCTGGAAATTCTAGCAAGAGTAATTAGGAAAGAAAATGAAACAAAAGATATCCAGATTCGAAGGAAAGATGTTAATTCTTTGTTTGCAAATGAAATGGTCTTGTATACAGTAAGTCCTAATGGCTTCACCAGAAAACTGTTAGAATTAATAAATTCAGTAAATTTGCAAGACATTTACTTCACATGCAAAAATCTGTATCATCTCTGTGCACTGGTAATGAACTATCCATGAAAGAAGCCAACAAAACAATACCATTTGGAGTAATATCGAAATTAATAAACACCTAGGAATTAATTCAACCAAGGAAATGAGAGATCTGTAGATGAAAACCTATAATGTATTAGTGAAAGAGACACAAATAAATGGAAACTATTTTATGTATTAAGTGAAACTTGATTGTTAAAAGCCTATACTACTCAAAGCAATCTGCAGAATCAAGAAAATCTGTTAAAATTTCAATGCCCCTTTTCACAAAAATAAAGAAGGGAATCAAGAGATGGGATGGGGATGGGAGGAAAGGTAAATGAGATAAAAGAAAGAAATTAAAATGTATTATGTACATGTTCCAAGTCCCCATAAAGAATGTAAACACTGTGTACTGCAAACATGTACTGATACAAAATCCTGAAATGTATACAAAATCACATTCCCAAAGATTTAAAACAGTCTCAAGAAAATGGACAAAAGTGGAAATCATTACCCTACTAAATTTCAAAATCTACAATAAAGTCATAGTAATTAAAACAGCATGGTTCCAGCCTAAAAATAAGCATGGATGGATGGAATAGAACAGAAAGCACAGAAATAAATTCATACATTTTTGGTTTATTAATTTTTGACAAAGGAGTCAAGAATACATCATAAGAAAGAACTGCCTTATCAGTCAATGATGTTTGGAAAAATATGACTATCCGCACGCAAAAGAATAAAATGGGATCCTTATTGCACACCAATATAAAACGTCAATCCAAAGTGGGTTACAGAGTTCAATGAGACTGCATCAAGCTAAAATCCTGCACAGCCAAGAAAACTAAGAATGTTAAGTGCCACTTTGCAGAAAAAGAGAAGATATTTCAGTTTGTGCATACGATAAGGGAATTGGCATCCAAATATGTAAAGAACACAGAGAAAATACCAAGAAGTAAATAAACTGACTTATAAAGAAGGGATAGTCCAGAATAAATATATCCCAAGGGGAGACAATTAGCTAGCAGGTGTGAGAAAAATGCTCAGTGTTGATCGATATTCATGGAGGAAATGTTGTAACTCAAATGAAATCAAGGCCATATTGTCTGAGTGAAAAGTTATCGGAAAAAAAAAAAAAAACCCAGTTGCAATCACCATCACCTCTGATCCAACTTTCCCATCTCCTTCCCTTCCTTTTAAAGAGATAAAACTGAGTTTTGAAACTATTAGCCTCTCCCTGATTAGATAAGTCATTAATAATAAATGAAGGATATTAAAATGCAATTGACATTTTTAGCTTAATTTCTTATTTCTCTTGAGATAATTTTCTATAAATTAGAATTTATAGTCCCAGATCAGAGAGGATGATTTGGGGGTAGTCAGATCCAAGCAAAAATCACGTGGTGCCAAAGAGCTAACTGTCTGGTTTGGGGAAAGAGCAGCTAATTGGATTCCTCTCAGTGTTTCTTAGAATGTCCTGTGTGGCAGGAGGAGGGGTGCATGGAGGTTCTCTTCTACCTTTTAAGTATAGCAGTGAATTATTTTGGGGGAAATAATATGCTTTACAAACTGTAAACACTTATTCATGCCTTGAGCAAATAAGGGGAAAGCTTACTCTGAAGCAGGAAGTGGCAGAAGATGTCTTAGGTCCGGTTACCGGGAAAAGGTGCTCTTCATGTTTCATTTCTTGATTTGCTTGTGTTTCATTCAGTGTCGAAGCGGATTCTATTTTTTCAAGTGGGTTCTGTAACGGGTCTATTTGCACATCTTTGTAGTACTGTAATACTCTTTTCTGTTCCATTATCAAGGGGCAGACTGTCACCGTGGCAACCCGTGTGTCAAATCTCACAGGCGAACACTTGCCTTTGTGAGGAGAAAAATCACACATTCATTGCAGATAATAATGTGATCAGAACAGGTTACTTTTCACAAGTGTCTTTTAAGGGGGATGTACACTTGAGGAAAAAAAAATACCCAAAGGACATTTCTAACTTGTAGGAAAGAAAACTTTAACCTTGTAAGTTATTTGAAGGTTATTACCTTTATTTGCTTACTATTTATATATTGTTAATAAAAGCATATCCCTATGCAGATCCACATTTTACGATTTGTCTATAAGCAATAGCACACTTTATAATTTTTCATCTTTATTTAACTGTCTGTATCCCAGAGAGTGTGTGATAGAAATATGTAAAATATTCTTAACTTTTTAAAATTGCAAAGTAGGATTTTAATGGCTCTTCAAACTGACATTTTATGGCTCACTTAGAGTCACAGAAATAAATCTATTTCTGTGATGAATGGTATTTGTCTTTTTTCTTTAGCTTGTTTTACAGCTTACTGACTTGTTCAGCAGTTTCTTACAGAGAACTCATGAAAGAATGAAAAATGGGAGGTTTGCCTCTGAAATGTCTACTTCCCTCCTCTTCATTTTGTCATAAAGAAACTGCCCTCTATTCCCCTCCACAAGTACAGTGTATCTACTTTTTTTTTTTTTTTTGTCACTGGTTAGGTGACTATTCAACAGTGACAACCCCAGTTATTGTACTTAAGGTACTTTTAAGCCTACAGCAACAGATGTAATCACAGAGAACACCAGTAATGTACTAAAACTTATATTAAAATATCCTTTTGGTATTTGTTCATGATAATAACATGTAATATGAAATACACATATGGTTGACCTACCTATCTTTCATAACTGCCGAGGATTTTTAAAGAATAGAACCTGGATCAGATAGAAAAATGGCGTTTTAAACTACCGGTATACTGAATGAAGTAATTCATTAGCTCCAGTCAGAGGAGCTGTGCTGTGAAGGAAGACCTGTCCCCAGGAGCGTACCCATCAGGGTTGGAAGATGTGCAAGAAGAGCCATCCAAGATGCAGTTAGCATGGAGTTATACCTGCATAGCCTGTGCCTCCTTTCACAACTCTCAAGTGATCCATCTCCCTTGTAGAGAAGCAGGAGAGTTGAAGGACAATAACACATTCTACGTTGTGGAAAACTATTAGAGTGGCACTGAGCAAGGCGTGAAGGAATGAAGAATAGGAGACATTCATGGGCGTGAACGCAATTCCACATAGTTGGAGCCTCAGTTACTGAAGCCCTAGTGTTTCATTAAATCACGCAGTTGTGGAAATGATCACTACTCCTGACTGACAGTCTCTATTCTTACAACACTCTCAAAGCTGACAAATTTTTATTTACCTTATGTCTCTTCCTCTATGCTCCACATTTGTTCTTTCAACACGTCTATATTTTTAAGCTGCAAAATTGCCAGGGCTGGGCTCAAATTTATGATCCTCCAGTCTCGTCCTACCACAGTGTTGGAATTACAGACATGCTTCACCACGCCCAGTTTAGCCAACCATTTTTAATCTTTTTTCTTTTTGAAAAAAATGTGTATGTCTCTCTCTCTCTCTATATATATATATATGCACCAGTATATACACACACACCAAGTGTGTGTGTGTGTGTGTGTGTATGTGTGTGTGTGTGTGTGTGTGTGTGTGTGTGTATCTCATAGGATAGAAACTTCCTTAACTAGTTCTCCCCACTTGGCCCTCAATTTCCTGGTAACTATCATTACCATTGTTTCTGTTTTAGTACAGATCTGGCTTTTTACCTTACTAAAAATTATATTATCATGTTTGAAATGGGCCCTGTTTCTTAGTCCTACTGTCAGTCTTTGTAAGTGTTACATTTTTCTCTTGATGTCCAAGTCATCTTGTTTTACCAAATTCTTGCTATCACTTAAAAAATTGGTCTTATACTTTTCTTCAATATTGTGCATAGAGTTTATATAGAAAAATACTCTCCTTCCATTTCATATGTAAGGATGTATACATTGAAAGAAATTAAAGAAATCATCGTAAACAATATTCTTCATCTTGACACAAAAGAAAATGCCCAAGTGAAAAACAGGATTAATATTAGCAGGTAGAATTTGAAGGAAAAACAATAACTATGGAGAATCAAGATATGACAGAGCCCTCGCTACTTTGGACTTGAGACCCTGCATTTCACAAGACATGGAAGTGCTTGTAGAATGGCAGGAAAAAAGTCAGAAATCTGCCTCTGTATAAAAGTAAGGAGAACACAGGCAAACTTTTTCAGAACTCTGGAAATTAACTAAAGGCTTGAAAAAAAAAAAATCCAAAGAGTATTATTCAAGAAAAACAGCTGGATCACAGTAATTAAACTTTGTGGCCTTTTTTCTGTACTTTGGTTCTCTCCCCCTCTCAGCCTCATAGCAGCCTTGAAAATCAACAGCATTGCAACGACAGTGGCTGGGAAACCAGCAGCTTCGCAGCTACTAGAGGAGAAAGAGCGAGTCCTAACACTCTCAGGAGCCCGTCCTTAGGGAAGTGTTTCTGTGAGCCCTCTGGCACCTCCCTGCAAATCTTCTTTCTTGGGATTTGTCCTCATTTGACCTGGCATAGAATTCAGTCTGTATGAAAAGCTCTTTTTATTTCTAAGTCTTTTTTTTTTTTTAACAACAACAACAACAAAAAGAAATCAGTAGGATATTTTTAACATTGCAGCTTCTTATGATGGTGCTACTGGATGGGGCCTACGTGGGGCTTACTGTAAAACTTACGAGGAAAAGTGGAAGGAAGAGACAGACAGAAGGTGTTTGGACATCTTTGCCATGTTCCTGGTGATCTCGAAGGAGACACACACAAACAGGGCTGTTCCTCTGCTCCAGAAAGGCCAGAAGACCCAGCCCTTTGGCCTCACATGGACACAGGAGGGACCCAGAGTAGTCACAGCAATAAAGAAAATGAGTGAGAAAGTTGCATCCACACACTTTCTGATTTCAAATTACTGCAAATCTGCACTGGACAGACTGACCTAAGAATAATTCAGCATGCTACTGA
>PVJO010034131.1:0-11317 GCA_004026905.1 Hystrix cristata | reverse complement strand
CAAATGAGATCACAAACTGGGAAACAACATTAGAAGAGTCCATCTCTGCCAGTGAATTACTGCGAACATCACAACAGCTACTGTCAGAAGCAAAGTGCATTTATCACCTGTGCAATCCTCACAAATGCTTCCTGATAATTACTGTTATTTCCTGATGTTACTGAGCAGGAAACAAAAGCAAACATAAGTAGGAGGCATTAGGATACATAAATGGATTTTATGAATTTGTAATATGACTTTAATTTGTAATTCATGCATTCATGCATATATATAAAATTTTATGATAGTACATATCTTAGTTACTTTTCTCATTGCCAAGACAAAATACCCAAAGGTAAAGGAGGGAAGGTTTGCTTTAGCTCACAGTTTAGAGAGGTTTCAGTCCACAGTCAGCTGGCTCCAAAGCAGGGTGTCGATGACAGAGGGGCATGGCCGAGGAGAAGCAGTTCATGGTAGACAGAAGGCAGCAAACTGCAAGGCAGAATCCTCTATCTTTCATCCTTTCCTAGCTACCTGCTTTCATTTATTTGCTTCTTCAGGTAACTAATGTTGGCTAGCCATAATTATTAGGGGCAGAATTCACATTAAAATTACAAGATGAATTGATAGAATGTTGGAGATAAAACTTAATGAAAAATTTTGACTGTTGCTGTCAAGTTGATTGAGGGTAAGAAAACTGAATAAGCCAATTATAAGACTATGCAAGGGAGTGTTGATTCATATTATTGAACTTTTAGATAACCACACTATTGGAATTAGTATTATTGTTGGGATAATAATTTTAGTATTGTGGAAGATTTAAATTTTGTACATAATCTAAGCCATATGTCTTAATTACATAACTAGTAGTACTAGACCTATGGCTGCCTTGCAAGCAGCAAATACTAGTAAAATAACAAGTAATGGTGAAGGATGACGTACAATTTGTTATACATTATAACAAATACGTTATAATTTGTTATAGTCCCTAGAATAAATGTTGCTAACTTATGCCTTCTAGACATAGTAGGGAAGATATTACGTGGGATCAGTAAATTAATATACCTAGAAAAGACATAATAAATGCTGTATTATGTTTAGATTGATTGAAGATATTTAAGTAATTATAGATATATTCATAATTTAATGAGGTGAAATAATTTGTCTTGTATTAAACTGTTTACCATAATGTATTCATCCCAACTCTTTTGGGGTTCGTAAGTCAGGCCAAGGGCCAAAATTAAAATGAAAGGTAAGGCTATAATCATAATTAGGCTGAACTGTCAGTTCGGGATGTTCACAGGAGCAGAAGGAGAAAAGCTATCTCTAAATCAAAGAAAGGTGATAACTGCTAGACTTTTATGGAGAAAGGGGAGGCAAGCTGATTCTGGAGGATCAACCCCACATTCATGCTAGCTTGGTTTTTCTGTCCTGGATAGTCGGAATGTGACTGTAATAAGAACAATAGCTAACACAGAGTTTGTGAATAAAGAAATAAAGATATTAGTTACTCTCTTTCAGAGTTTACTGAAACTAATTAATTGGAAGTCAATTGTCCTATTTAATACTAAGAAAGTAAGACCCTCATTAATAAATCGACACACAAAGATACAAACTATGCCAATGAAATGTCAATATCAGGCAGCTTCTTCAAACCTAAAATGATGATTTGACGTAAAATGAAAATTAAGTTTCTGGAGAAGACACATTCTAAGAAATGTTAAGCCAATAATTACACGAACCCCATGGAATCGTGCTGCTGTGAAAAATGTTGATTCACAAAAACCATCAGAACAGAAAATGATGTTTCAACATATTCTGAGGCTTGCAGAAGCATAAAGTGTGCTCCCAGCAGGATGGTGATTAAGGGAGCTTGAACCGGGTGCTTTTTGTTTCCTCACACAAGGCGATGGTGAGCTCAAGCGATAGACTCTCCCAATGTGGTAAGTAGCAGGACTTCTAATGGCTAAGTGGCTTAGTCACTGTAAGCGGTCAACATACCCCTAATTCAGGTGTAGGGACCAGTCTTGAGTGGTAAAAAGCTCAGAAGAAACCTACTACAAAGTAAGCTTATGAAATAATAAATAGGAATATTCAATATTGTAATTTTTTGTATAATTAATACATAGTGTCCTCGATATATTCCTTCTCACACTATATCACATTATCATTGGTATATAGTTAAATATTTGTTAGCAAACCTACAAGCAGTAGAGTTTTTGTACTAAAATGGAATCATGTTACTAACTCTGATGTAAGTGAAGGGGCTGAGAGCGCTCCTGTTGAGGGTCAGGGCTGGGATTAACTATAGGGTAGGCTTGAGTTTGGCAGTCAGTATGTTTTGTCATGTAAATGCAGGGTTACTTGCAAAGTGAACATATAATAAATGCCCCACAGTAACGTCAGCAGTAAGTGCTCTAACAAACTATAGGTTAAATAAAGAACCTAGTCATTCCAATAATTAGTACTATAGGAATGAGTAAAACAGGTGTCCCTTGTGGCAGAAAATGGGCTAAAGATGCTTTGGTTTTATATCTAAATCCAGAAATCACTGCTTCTTCTCAGAGAAGATAGCTATGCCTAAATTTATTAATAATTTGGTAATAGGAGTAAATGAATGGAGTAATAACCCTAAAAGGTTGGATAAGCCAATAAATAAAATAAGAAAAATTAATATTGGAGATCAAGTTCATCCTTTCGTGTGATGTATTGTTATTGTTTTTGTACTAATTGAATAAATCACTGACAGTAAGAAATAAGACAATATTAATCAGTTGGTTAAGGGATAGAAATGAAATGTTGGGAAATAAGATAATTAAAATAATAATAAACAAGCCTATTATTATGGGAGTAATAAAACGGGCAAATAGATTTATCTTCATTTTGTTTCTCAAGGTGTATTATGTTACATTGTTTCAAGAGTTATATGTTAAGGATCTGGTAAATATGTATGGGTTGAAATTTTTAATTGGAAAAGCAAGAATAATACTATGATTATAGAAATACTAGTAATAAATCATGCTGATGGATCAAGTTGTGGCATTCCATTACAGAGGCTAATCTCTCAATCTTTAATTTAAAGGTTAATGCTAGTGTTGCCTCCTAATGATTCTATAGCACTGAAGATGATCCATTTTCAAAAATTTTCAGTGGTACAAGTTCAAAGACAATTGGTATAAAACTGTGCTTTAACCCACAATTATCTGGGCATTGACCACAGGACAGGACAGGGCATATGTTAGGGTTGCTTGGAATAGTATCCGGTTTGAATCCTGAAGATGGAACTGTTCGTGAGTGTAAGATGTCTTCAGATAAGATTAACATGCAAATTGGTATTTCTATGGATAATACCATGTGACCATCCACTTTGGGTCATCAAAGCTCCGAGGTTTTTAGATCTATAATATTAAGATATAAGAGTCAAAATTTAAGTCTCCATAATGTATGTGTTCACAGCTTCAGTACCATTGATGCCTTACAGTTTTTACTGTTAATGATGGACAATTAATCTCACCTATTCTGTATGAAATTTGAAGTGATGGTAAACCATACAAATAAGGATAATAGCTGTAGGATAGTTCATACTGTTTCTACCTTTTGATCATCTTTTGTATTTGTGTGTGTAAATTTCATTGTTAATACTAATGAAATAAGATAAAAACTAAAGAACTAATTAAGAACACAATCATCTTGTTCCCTTGGCCCCTTTACCTATTGGCTTAGATCTGACCCTTTGTCTTTTTGTACCTATTGTTTTCCATTTTCTTTTGTTTGTATTTTGCCTCACTCAAATGAGGCATACCATACAATATTCAAGGTTGTGAGTCTGGTTTATTTCACATAACATTACATTTTCCAGGTCCATCTGTTTTCCTATAAATTATTCTAATTTGTCCTTCTTTATAGCTGAATAATATTCCATTATATATAGACACCACATTTTGTTTCCAGTTATCTGTTGACGGCTATACAGGCTGTTTCCAGAATTTAGCTATTACGAATTGTGCTGCTATAAACATTGGTATGTATGCTGGGGATTTAGCTCAGTGATTAAAGTGCTTGCCTCGCAAGTGCAAGGCCCTGAGTTTGATCCCCAGTACAAAAAAAAAAAAATTGGTATGTAGGTATCGCTGTAGTATGTCTTTAGCTCTTTGGGGAAGATACTTAGTAGGGGAATGGCTGGGTCGTATGGGATTTCTACTTTCAGGCTTTTGAGAAATCTCCATACTGATTTGCATAATGGTTGTACTAGTTTGCAGAGGAATAAAGATAACCTAAAAGCAAGAACCTAATAACCCAAAGCTGTACTACAGTCAGCTTTATATAGTTGTGACTTAATACTACAGCTATGTGATTGTTTACACTGCTCATTGTCATAAGCAAAAGGCACAGTGTATTAATGGTCTGAAATTTGTGTAATGGCCTGTATGTTTGTGTAATTTTGGATAAATTTTAATAAAAATATATAAAATCTGAAAAAAGGACACAATCATAGGAGTCTGGTCATGAAAATGTAGAAGTAATATGATATGTGATGTTGTGTCTTTAAAAATGTGCAACTACATTTTATGTGTTGTAAAGGACAATATCAAGTGATGAGTCAGCTAAGAAAGTTTGTGTTAAAGTGAAGGCTTTGAGGGACTTGGACAGGGTGATGTGTGTCGATTCTTTATAGTCCGTGTCTATAGAGTTTCCAAAATGTCCCCAGACAAACCAGTTCTGAAATGAGGAAAAAGACATTAGGCAATCAGCATGCATGTGCTGTGTGCTATTCAGTAAAAGTCTCAATATTCATTGATGTTGTACCTTAACAGAAATCTCCTGCTATCAAATGGCAAGTAGACATGACCTGAAATTTTATTTTAAAATAGAGCTGTTGCTATATTTCTACCTGAAAGATTACATAAAAACAAAAAGGACAAAATATCATAGTGGAACTTTTCATATCATGGGAAATTTTCTTTTGATATTCAGTATATATTATCTAATATTCTAAGCTCTTGGGATTGTTTCCTTTAGCTCTGTAACCATCTTACAAGGCTGGTACTATTATTATTGAACTGTCTATGCATTGAGAAATTTAGGATCAAGATAGAAGAACTAGTAAAACCAGGATTTAGCTGCAGGGACCAGACTACACTACACATACTTTTAAAACACTACTATTTTTAATTGAAATTTTTATTGAGATAATAGTACATTCATATGCATCTCAAAGAGCTAATACAGAGAAACACCTGTGTACTTAGCCACGTTTTCCCCAGTGATAATGTTTTATAAAATTGTCAGATAAGATCACGTCCAGGATACTGACATTGACACAACCCGTTAATTCTAGTCAGGTTTTCTCCATTTTTCTTGTAGACATTTGTGCATGTTTTCAATTCTGTACAGTTTTACCTTCTGTGTGGGTTCATGGTACTGAACGACTTCCACAACTGCAAGAGGCTGCACGCTTCCCTTTCTCCACTCCTGCCATCTCCTTGCCCTCCCCTCATCCACTAACCATCCCTCCATTTCTGAAACATTCTCATTTTTAAAAATGCTACATGAACGTAATCGTACAGTACGTACCCTTTTGTACTTGGCCTTTTTCACTGGAAAATCATTCAGATTGTTGACGTCATTCACTCATTCAACGATTCCTTTCTTTTTATCATTGTGCACTATTCCACTGTATGGATGTGCCAGTTTATTTCACCGATCATCTGCAGAGGACATTTGAGAAACTCCAAGCTGGCCTTTCCTCTGTGTTCGGGTTTGCAGCTGATGTTCCTCTAAACCTCACGCACTCAAAGGCGGGGGCTGGTGGAGGACGATTAGATTACGGGGCAGGATCGCAGACATGGGTGGAGCCTGGTGGAACCAGGCAAGTCACCGGGGCGTGGCCTGGAAGGGGGCACCTGCCCACCCCGTCCTCCCTCACAATTCGATTCTGACAGCCCTAGGGAGACCACCTTTTCCCTTCTGTGCCCTCTGCCATGCTGTCCTGCTTTAGAGTCAGCCAAACAGGGACTGTCAACGTGAACCAGAGTAAACCTCTGCTCCTTCAAATTGTGGATGTCTGCTGCTTTGTCCCAGAGACAGGCAAGTGGCTCACACACTCTGCCTTCTATCCAGGCCTCCAACGGCTTGAATGGTTGCCCACATGGAAGGTGAATCTTCCCCACTCGGCCCCCCAGTCTCCTCTGCAAACACGACATAGACACCCGGAAATAATGCTTTACCAATCCTGTAGGTTTCCCTTGAGCCTACCAAGCTACGTCTAAAATTAACCATTGTACAATTCTTTCCCCAGAATGGTTGTACCATTTTGCATTTCTACTAGCAACATGTAAATGATTCACTTTCTTTATATCCCTTGATGTCACCAGTTTTTGTTTTAGTCATTCCGATGAGCATGTAGAGGTAAATTACTGTGTGTGTGTGTGTGTGTGTGTGTGTGTGTGTTTGCTTTATTCTAGTGCTGAAGGATAGAAAACATCTTTTAATATGTTTATATGCATTCCATATAATTTCTTTAGTGAAATGTCTATTGATGTGTTTCCCCAACTTTCTAATTTGTTTTAATGTTTAATTTTTAAAGTTTTAAAGTGAATTCTAAATCCTAGTCTTTTGTCAGGTGTGTGATTTGCAAATCTATAGCTTTCCATAGACTTTTTTCAAGTTGATAATTTGGCTTTTCATCATGTTCGTGAGACATGGTGCAGAGTGAAAAGCTTTAATTTGGTAAGGTCTAATTTATCAATATTTCCCTATAAGAATTGTGCTTTTGGTGTCAAAATTGAATCTCTCACTTGTTATTTATGTATATCTGCTCTTATACTGAAGAGTACTACATACATCAGCCATTTTGCTTTCATTGTGGTTTTGTCTATTTCCAAGAATTACACTTCTCTTTACACAGAAGTCAATTTGGGTATTCTTACTGTAATTATAAAGTTACATAGAAGCAGGCAATAAAGGGAAGGCTCTGTCTTACAAACTTGAATTATAAAAGACAATTAACTCCTTACATTTTACTTATGAATTCTCTACATTCCCACCCTGCCTGACAAAAATCTTTCAACCACAAATGTATTAGTGAATTTTGTTGCAAGTGAACCAGTTAATAACGTCGACCCTTATTTGACAACCTGACTGATTCCATCCGTATGAATCAGAATGTCCAGTTCTGGCAATCTAGGAACTGACTGGTTTCAGTGATAGGAAAACTGTGAAGAGATGAATTGCCTTGTGCGGTGATCAGCACCATGACCAGTTACTAAAGTGTCTGAATCACATTTGTGAACTTGGCTCTCTTAGAATTCCAGATATAGACCTAAACTGAAGGCAGAGAGTTTTGCTTGTTTCTCCAGGTCAGAATGCTCACAATCTGATTTACACAGCAGTTGTTCTTTTGTCATTGATTTGTTAGGTGCAAAGCAGTCTGAAGCAGAAACAAACACCCAAACATGAAAGTTCAAGCAGGGGACTAGCAGTGTGTCCCCTAGGCTTGGGCAAGTTGCTTTGTGGCTTTGAACTTTGAATCATTACCTCTGTGCACCTTGAATGTCACTGATCATACTCCATCTTCTATAATAGGTTCTTCGTGTATGAAGATTAGCCCACTGTGTTTCTCTTGCAAATAATCCTGCTTGTGGAAACAATTTCTACAAGACCCCTTGACAGCCTCAGTCTGAAAGGAAGTTGTTGCCTTCAGGAATACAAGGTCTCTTAGAGCAAGAAAAAGAGTCCGCTGCTCGCTGCATGTATTTGTGGAAAAAAACCGCCCCATGTTTTGACTCACTTGAGTGCATCTGTTTGGCAGCTCCTTCTCAGGTGGTCTCAGATTCTACACACTGCTAAACCAGTACAACCTCCTCCTAATCTCATCTCACATTCCTCTTGTCCTTGAGAAAAGGAACAGGTTACAGACCCAGTCCCATGTGTCTCCACAAGGATGTGTTTGAATCATTTTTGTATTCACGTAAACTCCTGATTCTTTTATACCTCTTAGCTCCACTGTGGTCTATTCGGAAAGCCGCCAGCTACATATTATTTGGTTATCAAAGGCCACCTTCAGGTCTTAATTATGGAAACATCACATGTAATAAACTGCAGCAGAATCTGCTGTAAAAAACTGTTAGCTTAGGATGCACACAAATCCTAATGAAATTAAACACAAAATATTTTTTTCTTTTGTAAGGAAAGCCAAAATAAAAATATACATTCTGTCATGCCTTATGCTTTTAAACCAGCTTCACCTGAAATGTAGTTAGGAATGAACAGAATTGGACAAAAGACATGCTGCCGGGAGGTCACGTTTAACAGCTGCCACAATGAAATGACACAATAGTGTTTTCAACCAGCGAGAACAAACTCTGTAGCCCATTCCCAGTATAAAGGACCTTCAATGCTAGATAAACTGCTTCACTTGCAGGCAAAGGAAGGGGCCAAGAGAGAAGACAAGAAGCAAGAGCCAAAGCCAGAACATAAATCTTCATATTCTGGATCCAAATCAGATGCTCTTTCCATACCATATATCTATTGAAACTGATTTTTAATTTTACTCAGCTTCATATTATGTCTATTGGCCGACGGGATGTGGAAATATTTAGGTCTATGCTAATTATCCTATATGTTTGACTTATAAATACACTATAGTTTTGTATGACTAAATAATATATTCATTGTTTGGATATGAAAGGAAGGAAAACAGAAAAAAGTATGGGCCTTTGTTTAATTTCCATAAAATTTCCAAAATTGAACATAAAGGGACATAAACCTGGAGACAGCAAAATATAGCTCCTGGCAGTGAGGGTAACAGATGAGATTTGTCTTGTATTGAAGATTATCATTTTGAATTAGAAACGAAAGTGCTTCGAGGAAATGCATTGAGTATTAAAATTGTGGTTGGTTACAAACAGACTGAAAGAGAAATAGCTCTCCCAAATTGTGTGTGCTTCTTCTATCAAAAACACAGGACCAGGGCTGGGGATCTAGCACAGGGCTAGAGCGCTTGTCTAGCAAGCACAAGGCCCTGAGTTTGATCCCCAGCATCCCTCCACCCCACAAAAAAAAGAAAGAAAGAAAGAAAAAAAAAACACAGAACAAACTTTCAGAAATACTTTATAAGTGTGCTCCTGGTTTTAAATTTTTGTATAACTAACAATCTCAGTGTAAATTATGTTTCCTGATGGTTTAAAACAGCACTTAATATGGCAATAAATCTAGAGTGAGGCATAAAGTTTAGAGAAAGTTAGTGCTCTTTCTTTGTTTAGGATTTGTATTATTCCCTTCTTCTCTTCCTCCTTCTATTGCTTCTCTTGTTTTCTGAGATTTTTAGCTCCAACGTATTTTGATTTCTAACCATCTAATTTTAGCTCATAAAATTATAGTGAAGTCACAGCAGAAATTGCCAATTTGTCAGCAATTTTATATAGTTGGAATTGAAACTCATAAATATTTCAAATCTGTGTTGAATATGAATGCTAAATGACTTACTACATCTTCTGAACTATTTGAAGACAGTCATAAAATGAAGGTATTTTTCTTCAGAACTACAAACAATGCCTTTTTTTTTTTTTTGGTCTTGGGGATCAAACTCTGGGCCTTGTGCATGCAAGGCAAGCACTGTAACCACTGAAGTAAATCCCCAGCCCCAACAATGCTTTTTATCTCACAGAAAATATGCTGTGTAATTCAATTTGGAAAGCCTTTCTGTCCAACTTTTACTTCTTGTGAAATGAATATGTGACTTCAGCAAGTATGTTAGTTTATTTGAGGTATAGTTTCTCAACTGTGATATCAAAAAAACATGGTCCTCGATTTCACAATGATTTAAGTTAACCCTCGTAACCACGTGCCCACCAGGATAAGCAGTCAATAATCAGCAGCGTACTGTGCTCCCAAACATGACATGTAGTAGGTTAGATCTTGCCTGGTCACTTTCCTTTTCACTGAAACTCAATACCAGACACCATCAAGTGGAAGGAGGAGTTTATTTTCCCACACGTTTCAGAAGGTCCAGTCTGTGTTTGGCAGACTCAGACAAGAAACGGCATGGTGGAGAGTCCGAGTGTAGGAAAGCTGCTCAGGTCATGGAGACCAGGAAGCAGACAGCCAGGGAACAAGCCGGGGAGGGAGACAGGCCCTTCCAGTCTGCCCCTGGAGACTTGCCTCTAACCAGGCCCACCTCCTAGCAGCAAGACAACTGTGGTGGTCTCCTAATCCAATCACTTTCCATAAGCCCTGCTTGTGAATGCCTGAGGGGGACATTTAGACATCATGACAGGTGCATCTAATGCATTTTCTGCTTAAATATTTTTAGTTTACAATGGGTTTATGAGGACATGACCCCATAATAAATCAAATCTCTGCAATAATAAAAAATTACAGTTGAAATAAAAAAGTGTTATATTACACATTATATTAGGTGGAAATAGAATGTGGATTGGAGTTACAGTGCCTGGAGTCTGATCCTGTCTTCTTCATAAAGTCAACTTGTTATAGAAGTTCTCTGAACATCTATGTATTTCCTAATATTACATTTTTTAAAAGACAGTTTATTTGGGGAAAAAGATGGAAAAGAAAGAAAATAGGCAGCTACCATGAGGTGGTCTGGGGTTTTGGAACTGAAAGCCTATAACACAACTTTTGATAAACTACACAGCATTTCTCTGAGCATGTGTGTATACATGTATGTGCACAGTTTTTATTAGTATTACTTTAGTTCATTAGTGCATATGTGTACTACGCAACGTCTACATTCCTTTTGGGAAGTTGGTATATCCCAATTCCTTCTCATCCATTATCCCTTCCCTTCTTCCATCTCTTAGTCTCCTTCCCCTTTGAGAATAATCTGTCTTTCTACTTCTTATTATCTATCTTTTATTTTGCTCTTTATTTTTAGTCTGGGTTTCTCACATAAGAAAAACAATGTGATATTTAAGCTTGTGTGTCTGACTTATTTCACTTAACATTATGGTCTCAAGGTGCATCTATTTTCTTACAAATGACTGAAATTTACCTTTTTTTTTTTAAGGCAGATAGTAACTCATTGTGTGTAAATAAGACATTTTCTTCATCCGTTCATCTGTTGATGGACATGTGGGCCTCTTCCAAGATTTAGCTATTGTGAATTATGCTGCTATAACTCACAGGTATGCGTGTATCTCTGTAATGTGAATATGGTGTCTTTAATTCTTTCTGGAAGATACATAGATAGGGAATAGCTGGTCAAATGGAATTTCTAGTTTTAGTTTTTTGAGGAGTCTCCATACTGATTCCCAAAGTGGTTGTACCAGTTTACATTCCCACCAACAGTGTAGCAGGGTTCCTATTTTCCTGCAGCCCC
>PVJO010034130.1:0-11318 GCA_004026905.1 Hystrix cristata | reverse complement strand
TTTGGGAGCCATTTGAGACCTAAACCATAACATAAGGATACCATAGCAAGGATGTCAAGTAGAATGAGATTAGCAAAAGAAAGAAATAATCCAATATTCCTATACTCCTGAAAAATTACTGGGAAATTTTCAGTAAAACTACACAAAGGAAAAAAGGGATGATGGACTTCGCCAAGTTTATTTTACTCCCGGTGTGCCAGGCTCCTTTGTACTTTATAGAAGCTCATCATTCACTCCTGGCCCGTCATCAGGTCTGTGTGCAAATATTAATGTCTTCATGAATCTCTCACTTACCTTGCTCTCTATAATTAGACTATCTTAACATTTTATCACACTATGTCCTGAATTATTCCTAACAGCATTTATGAGATTCTAACACTCTGTATTTTTATTTACATCTGGTTAGAGTTTCTGTAATGAGCCACTAAGGCAGAAACTGATATTTATGGGATTTTTAGGGGATTGGGACCAGACGCTGTGGAAAAGAAGAGATGTATAATAAAGATAAGACACAGAGAAAACCAGACCCATGACCTTCTCCAAATGTCATTATGATTGACTTGCAGAGGAATTATGGAAAACATATGCACCTTCAAAACAGTCCAAATTGTGGCAAGTGGACCACATCTTTCAGATTCTGCATTGTGTATAGTATGTATGTTATAATATTGAGACCAAAGAAGCAATCAAAGAAAACTCCAACTTGATGACTTTTATTTTATTTGCATAACTCTTACATGAAGTAGTATAATACATAACAGAACATAAAATTACAGTACTGTGCTGTACAGTACAATCAGTAAAAATTACAATATTTTAAGAATGAAGTATACCATACAAAAAAGACATTGAGGTCTTATGTACAGATGCACTGTGTTTTCATTTAGTTTTTGTGGAATGAATGAATGATCAAATAAATAAATACCTGCTGGAGCAATCATTCTTTCCATTGCTGCTGAAGATACAATATCACATTACCTCCCAGACTTACCTCCCGTGTTGATTGTTCTTATCTCTACACACAGATGAATGTAAATCTCATTCAACGATGGCTGCTAATAAAAATACCACAGACTGAATAGATTAAAAAATAAGTGTTTATTTCTCAAAGTTGTGGATATTGCAAAGTCCAAAACTGAGATTTGGGCCTAGGGGATGACCCTCTTTTTGGTTTGCACATGGCCCCCTCTTTGTTCTGTCTTTCCCTGGCAGAGAGAGGAGACTCTGGTGTGTTTTTCTTTCCTTAAAGGGCAGTACTTCCATCATGGGCTCTACACATGTGACTTCATACAAGTGTAATTTCCTCCACGAATCCCACCTACAAATAGCATCACATTTTGAGAAAATTGTAAACTATCAGGAAAACAGTTCATCTGGTGTAAGAGATAATTTCGTGACTCTAAGTTTAAAAAAAATGGGCTTTTTTTTATTAAGCAGTCTTAATTTCAGCCAATTGTTGTGCTTCAGGCATTAAGAGATGTGACATAAGGGCAAGAATAGACACAGCAATCCTATTGTTCAAAATGGAAGTTCAGAAAATAACTTCCACCAATGAGCACATGAATGTTTAATTGTTGAGTTGGTTGTACAGTGAACGAATGGACAATTTTAGAAAAGATGCAAAGAAATAAAAATGTATTTAGAGTCTTATATCAAAGGCAATATAAATTTTGTATGGTTTCAACACCAATCACAAAAGGCAAGACTAAAACTCTTTTACTAAGTATTTCTTTAAACATGAAGACTAACTGAATAGAGACTACAAGAGGAAATATTGACAAAGAATGTTAGCAACATATATAAAATTAAAGAAATCCTATTCTAATTATATAAAGAACTAATATGAACCATTTTTTTTCAGTATTTGAGATTGAACCCAGACAATCTATACTCAGCTACATTGCCAGTTCTTTTTCATTTTTTTTATTTTTTATTTTTTTTACTTTTAGACAGTTTTTCACTAAGTCTCTAAGTTGCCCAGGCTGGGCTAGAACTTGTGAGCCTCCTTCCACAGCCTCCTGGAGTGCTGGGATTACGGGGGTGCACCACTACATTGACTTCAATTAATTTTTTGAAATAGATAAGCAGTTCAATTGAAATACCGTACTATGGACCATTTATTTTCCTATTGACAAAAGAGGAAAATAAATGGCCCATAATATGTGAAAAGACCCCCAATCTCGGGGGTCTTTAAGTTAGTTAAATCTCGGGGTTAAATTTAAGTTAGTTAAATGCTCTCTTATGCCCATTGTTAGAGCAATGGAGAAGACATGGGGGGTGGTGTGGAAAACCAGGAATACCTACCAGAAGTGTAAATGGGTTCACACTCTCAGGAAGTGTCTTTGGAGCTGTCCCAAAGTTAAAAGCTACTCAATTATAGCCAACAATTTCACCCTAATTATGACATCGTGTTTTGTTTCCTTCAGGAAATATGGTGGAGGATAGTCGAACAATATTTATTTATTTGCAATAACAGAAAAATAGCTACCACAATTTCAGCAATATCAGAAATACTTTTTGTTTTAAACGTCATGTATAACACAAACATACAGAATTTTGAAAACAAATGAATAACTTCTAGGGGCTGGGGATTTAGCTCAGTGATTAGAGTGCTTTCCTTGCAAGCACAAGGGCCTGAGTTTGATCCCTGCACCACAAAAAACAAAACAAAACAAACAAACAAAAAAAACTCAAATGAATAACTTCTAAATACAGTCACAGAGTTTATTCTGAACACAATATTAAAGGTAACAAGATATGGCATTCCTCCATTTACTTTGAACTTTAACAAGGTCAAATAGAAGCAAATTTATTTAATAAATTGCACAGGGACACCTAGCAGCTTAACAAAAATGCATCACAGTTCTATGAAAATAATATTTTTACATAGAAAAAATGACCAGATACTGGCAATCCAATACCAGAAGCATCCATTCAATTCCTATGCGCATTCTTCCTTCTTTACTATATTTTCTCCCCTTCTGTTTGTCTTATAAGAAAGCATTTAGGGCCCATCTAGATAACGCAGAAAAACCCCTTCCTCTGAAAATCCTCTTCTAAATGATTACCACTCATCAGTTAATCAAATAAGACAAACACAAGTCTGCAGAACAGGATCAGAACATATACTGAGGACCAGTGTTTAAGGTAGTACAGAGATGTAGTCTGGCAGACCCATGAAAACTTTGCTTATCAACGAACCCAGGGTAGGCCACACAGTTTTTGTCTCTGGCATCATGTCTGGGTGTGACAAATGACAAGTACATTTCCTGCAATTATTTGGTGACCTGGAGGAAAGCCAGGACCGAATAAGCCCTCACACGGGACCTTTTAATGTTACCTTACTCTATACAAGTACAAAGCAAATAATATATCACAGAAGAGAGGCTACACTAGCAATAAGTTTCCACAAAGCTGCCTTCACGTCCCTGTTCCTGAGGCTGTAGATAAAGGGGTTCAGCATTTGAGGCACCACAGAGTACATCACTGAAGCCACCACAGTCTTCCTGGGCAAGTCAGTCACTGCAGAGCTGATGTAGACCCCCAAACCTGTCCCATAGAACAAGGAGACAACTGAGAGGTGAGAGCTGCAGGTAGAAAAGGCTTTGTACTTTCCTTCCCACGATGGCATTCGCAAGATAGAGGACACGATGTAAATATAAGAAAATATTATTCCAAACAGAGGAACACCACCAAAGATGCAAGTTGCAACATATGTTACTATGTTATCAACCAGAGTGTCAGAACAAGCGAGCCTAATAATCTGAGCAAATTCACAGAAGAAGTGGGGGAGTCTCAGCTCTGTGCAGAAGGACAGCCTGAGGAGCATCAGACTGTGGAGTAGTCCATCCACGATGCTAATGGCCAAGGAGAACAGACTCAAGAAAACACACAGGCGGGCGTTCATGATGACTGTGTACCTCAGAGGGTGGCAGATGGCCACATAGCGGTCATAGGCCATCACTGCAAGCAGACAACTTTCCAAACCACCAAAAACCAAGACTAAACAGATCTGAGCAAGGCAGCCCGGGTAAGAGATGCTCTGGTCCTGTGTTTGGATGTTCACCAGCATCTTGGGGATCGTGGTCGTGCTTAAACAGACGTCATTAAGGGACAGATTGGAGAGGAAGAAGTACATGGGGGTGTGGAGGTGGGAGTCAGAGCTGACGGCCAGGATGATGAGCAGGTTTCCCAGGAGCGTGACCAGGTACATGGCCAGGAACAGGCTGAAGATGAGGGGCTGCAGCTCTGGGTCATCTGTCAGTCCCAGCAGGAGGAATTCTGAGACGGCTGTTTGGTTTCTAGCTTCCATGAGTTGATGATCTATTTCAGAAGAAGTGGTGAAAAGACAGTAAAATATATAGACAGCGAAGGCAATATAACATGGGAGTGTGTTAGAAAAACCATCTCGTGGACACCTAGTCTTTGAAATTTTGCCGCCTCAACAGTGACAGTTGAATTTTGTGTTGCTAACCCAGGCTTATAATGGCACCTGTTTACAGCACCCCTGACAACGAACACACTTACAACCCCCTGCCTCGCACCAGCAAAAAAGTAAATAAATAAAAGAAAATGGCGAATGAGTTTCTAACAGTCACTGAGTTTGAAAAGGTACAGGTTTCTGCTCTTGAGCAGAGAATGACACCATCAGAACGACAAGTGGGTGAACATCAGTGCAAATTTAAGAGGAGTGATAAAAATATAATGAATGCTTACATTTTTTGAAAAATATTATTAAAGGGAAAGACACACTGCCATTAAGTGACTTCAAAATACTCCTCGGTGCTTTAAACGCACTTACCATCCTTGCCATGTTTCTGAAGCAGTTTTGAGAGTACACTTCTGTGTCTTTATTTACACTGTCGTGGCTGGGTGGATGTTTTGAAATGATTCCCTTTCACAATCGTTTTGACTTTGGGAGAAAGCCAAAAGTTTCTCGGCGTCAGCTGATGAATAAGGTAGTTGAAGGCTGAGGATGGTTTCATAAGATTGTCTTCCTGTCGGACAGCACTGGTGTCAACATTCACTGGATTTTTTATTACACCTCAGAAAGACGTTCACGAAGCAACAACTCCAGAACTACTTCAAAAACTATCAAAAATGATTTGATAAGTGGGTTTGAAGAGGGAGTTGCTAAGGGGGGAATAGTAGCCACGTGACTGTTACTAGAATCAAATTTTAAATTTTAAAATTTACAATGTCTTGGGCTGGGGATTTAGCCCAGTGGTTAAAGTGCTTGCCTAACAAGCACAAGGCCCTGAGTTCGATCCCTGGCACCAATAATAATAATAATAATAATAATAATAATTTAAAACAAAAAAATTTACAATGTCTTTTGTCTCATCTTGTGCATAAAAATGAGACAACTGACGGCAGGCTGTGGAGGCGTTTCTTCTCATTACCTTATGTAGAGTCTTTCTTCCTCCTTCTCCAAATGACAATACAGCATCTACCCTCATTTCCAAAGCATGGACAAGAATTTCACATTCTCCATTTCGCTTCGAGATGAATGACATTGAACAATATACCTGAGTATTGACGGTATATTATGTGGCCTCAGCAAAAGCAGGCAGACTAATTGAGTCAACAGGGTGCCGCTCAGGCAGGACCCTCTCCGGCGGGAGGCCCACGTGTGGTCGCAGACTGGAGCAGAGTGCTCTGTGGTGTTTTCACTGGCCGACTTCCACAGTCCCTCTCTGCTCTGAGCACTCATATCCACAGTGCTCGTTAGAGCAGATGTTTCACTCTCATTCTAATCCTGGGAGGGCATATCCTTAAAGACCATGTCTCTTTGTGGTGGGTGACTCCTTGACCCTGGAGGCCAGGTGTGTCCAGTGACGTCTCTCCACTATTTCTGCTTATCTCTATTTCAGGGGCCTGGCAGGCAAATTCCACATCGCTTCTCTCAAAAATGTTAGTGTCTCTTTTTACTTACAAATTAAGGGTTCTCTATTTATTTCATGATCTCTGAAAGCCACATTCCTATGTGGGTATGAAAAAGTGTGGGTATAAATAATGTAATTATAATACTAGCTATATATTAGAAAAACACAACACTGGGGTCTCTAATAACCATTGATGCTGATTAAGTCTTAATTTTTGTTCTTCGTAATTGGCACAACAGATTCTAATTTACTCTTTGTGATTACTGCTGGTGACCAAAAAGGATAGACCCTCCTTGAACTTGAAAAAAATATACTTAATTTTTGTCAGACTACTTTACATAAGGAGACTGGGAGTTGGGTTTAAATTCCTTTGAATCTAACTGAGACATTAATTCAACTGCAAAATCCCCTCAAGGCTCTGTTTTCCCAGATGTGTCCACGTGTTCAGCACTGGTTGTCAGATTTCAACCTTTATTTCACACGTTGGAACACTGCCTTACCTTATTGCTCCCCTTGGTATGCTTTGTATTTAAGGACTTCAGCGTTTCATGTGTTTATTGAATTCTTTTAAAATATATTTTCTGTTTTGCATGTATTTCTGTTGCACAAGGTATGTTAGTTGAAGTTCATGACAAGATGTCCTTGTCCACTCTTTCTTCACTACCCTAACCTAATTCAGTTTCAAAAATAGAACTAATAGATGAAGGGCACAAACAATCACAGGGCTTGTGAAACAAAGTTAAGTATTGCACATCATATCAATAAAAAGTAATATTAAAAATAAGTTTTCCAGGAAGCAAATGAATAATTCCAATATGACAACTGAGTGAACAGAATCCCAGAGAGCCCGTGCTGCTTCTACATAAGCAAAAAAAGTATTTCCTCAGACGTAAGGAGGATGCGGTGACCTATGAGGAGGGAGATTACTTTCCAAGGGCAGAGATGAGCATTTTTGTTTAAGAAATAGGAGTGAACTCATGACTCGGGCATGGCCTAGAACAGCAGTGGTAAACCTACGGCCCGTGTGCCACAGCAGGCTGTTTGTTATCATTGAACACTCTAAAAGGCTCGCCATCGCTGGCCAGGACCCATAACTGAACTTTGAGCACGTGGGTCTTTTAGAAAACACTATAAAGAAGAGCTTAACTAGATCACTGTGGCTTGGGGGGTACATTTGTACCATTTTCCACATCATTCAGCAGCAGAAGCCATTAAACTGAATTCAAGAGCAGAGCTGAGACTGGAGATGGACAGGGACAACTCTGCACCTGACAGATGAAAACTGGGCTCAAAGTTTTTTGCTATATACTATGTGCTATCACTTAAACATTGTAATATACCTAGTTGGGGTGACTTCATAAAAATAGGGAAGAAGGCGATTTGGGTGATTGAGGTCAATGCCAAGACCTCCTGAGCGAGGACCATGATAGAAAATATTGACAAAGAAAACCATAATAAAGTTAAGCACGTGTGCTTACATATTACACACCATAAAGTACACACGAAGGAGGTGATAGTTTTAAAGAATAAATTTGCAAGCTAGGTTTTGTGGTATTATAAACTCAACATTTGGCAAGCTGAGAGCGGAAGCTCATAAGTTTGAGAACAGCATGGGCAATTTAGCAACCTAATAACTCACTTCTCAAAATTAAATAATATAAAAATATACAGCTGGTGGGATCTAGCTCAGTTCAAAGGCCCTGGGTCCAATGCCCAATGTCACAAAAAAGAGAAAAAGAATACATTTGCAGAATACAAATAAAAAGAATTGCTCTTCCAAATACAAAATTATCATTAATTAATAAAAGTATGAGCATCTTGACACACAAATGATGAGCACATATTTCTCAACAGAGGAACTCAAAGAACCCCATGATAAGTGAAATCCAAGTTCATGAAACAGTATTTTACACCCATTAGATTGGCCAGGTAAGTAAACTATTTTGCATACAACACGGATCCCCTGGAACTTCTACCAGGAAAGTAAGTCAGTTTACCTTTTCATGAGCCTGTTCACTGGTTCCAACCTTCTCACAAGTTCCCTGAAACTTGAATTACTGTCCTCCCTCACCACTCCATTTCCCAACCCCATAATAAATATTATCTCAGATTTCCTCTCCACCAGCCCTCCATTCTAGATATGAGGATATCAATAAGGTTGGAACTTTTTCTTTCTTAAATGTGCTCTTGTATATTTTTACCCATTTCTTCTTTATGATCAGCTCCTTCCCTAATCATCTACAGTCCCACTGACAAGAAGCAACATAGCATAATTTTTCTGGGTTACTAAAGAAAGTGTGAAATAATTAAAACAGTTTTAAATTGAGTAATTGAGAGATAGCTGGCTCTGTAGGCGCTGATCACCAGTTTTTGTTCTTTCCTTACAATTCAGTGGCAGGGAGTGACTCTATTACACTGAGCAGGCTGAAGAGGCATATAATTACCAAAACAAGATAACATGACAGAGAAACCTGTGCTAAGGAGATATTCATACTAGCAACAGAGATTTTCTATTCTGATTGATCTTCGAACGTTAGCACAAAAAACAAACGCAAGAAGACAAGGAAACAAGAACCTCCAAAATTCTTAACTTCCCAAAAGCTGATCTCATGGCACTGAGATAGATAAAGTATAAAACAGAATGGTTAGAATATCTCACAAGCTATAAGAAGAAAGACATGAAGTGATCTATAAGATGTTCAGATGAGCTCAAAGATAATAGCATTAAACCAGGTAAAGAATGTAACTGATAAAATGACCCTTCAGCTTGATGAAGATACAAACCATTGGGTGAAGGCAACAAGATTATAAAAAGTATGAATGGTGGGCGGGTTGGGGCCCACACCTGTCCCAGCACTCACAGATCCGAGGCTCAAGAGCAGGCCCGAGACCAGGAATGGAGTCACCGGTGGGTGGGGCGAGAAAGAGTTTTATAAACCTGTATGTGTGAAAGAAAATTTGGAGAGATATTTTCAATTAATTATCAACAGTAACTGGTGGAGGTGGGGATTTAGCTCAGTGGTTAGAGTGCTTGCATTGCAAGCACAAAGTCCTGAGTTTGATCCCTAGCACCAAAAAAAAAAAAAATGCATTTGTTAGGGCATTCTTTTTTCTTTTTTTTTTTCTAATTTATTTTGTGTTAATGGTACATTTTAGATGCACATAATGATAACATTCATCATAGGGGATTTGTACCTGTACATGACATATCTTGTTGCTTCTTTTTTTCCCATTCCCCTCCCTTCACCTCATCCTCCCTCCTGATTTACAAAAGCATTGTTTCCATTTTTTCCTTCTATTTCTTATTTCTCTTGTCCCTCTGTTCCTTTTCCCCTCCCTTGTTCCCTTAACCATTTGGACATTATCTTCCCTTTCTCAATATAATACATTTTAGTCTTTATTTACACTTTCAGTTTCTCACACCAGAGAAACAATGTGGTATTTAAACATGTGTGTCTGATTTAGTTCACTTAAGTGTATGGTCTCAAGGTGCATCCATTTACCTAGAAATACCTCAAGCTTATCATTGTTTGTGGGAGAGTAGAACTCCATTGTATAAAAAAACTACATTTCTTTATCCGTTCTGCTGTTGATGGGCATTTGGACTGGTTCCAAGATTTAGCTATTACAAACTGTGCCACTATAAACATGGGTGTGCATATATCGTTGCAATATGATGCTTTTAATTCATTTGGGAAGATACCAAGAAGTGCAATAGCTGGGTCAAATGGAATCTCTAGTCATAGTTCCCTGGGGAATCTCCACACTGATTTCCATAGTGGTTGCACCAGTCTACATTCCCACCAACAGTGGAGAAGAGTTCCTTTTTCTCCACAGCCCCTCCAGCGTTTGTTATTGGCTGATTTGCTGATAATAGCCATTCTTTGTAGAGTGACGTGGAATCTCAGGGTTGTTTTGATTTGCATCTCTCGAATGACCAGTGATGTTGAACATTTTTTCATATGTCTATCTACTGTTTCTACTTCTTCATCTGAGAAGAGTCTATTCATTTCTCCTGCCCACTTTTGGATTAGGTCTTTAAATTTTGAGGGTCTGATTTTTTTGAATTCTTTATATATTCAAGATGTTAGTCCTTTGTCAGAGGAATAGTTGGTAAAAAAAAAAAAATTTCCCACTCTGTGAGTTGTCTCTTCACTCTGTTGGTAGTTTCTTTTGCTGTGCAAAAGCCTTTTAATAAGATCATATTCCAGCTGTTGATTCTTTGTGCGATTTCCTGGGCAACTGGGGATTTGTTCATGAAGTTCTTGCCTATGCCTATGTCTTCAAGAATTCTACCTATTCTATCTTCCAATAGATTTAGTGTTTTTGTTTAAATGTTTAGATCTTTGATCCACTTTGATTTTAGCTTAGTGCATGGGGAAAGATACAGGTCTAGTTTTAACCTTTGGTATGTGAAGAGCCAGTTTTTCCAGCACCATTTATTAAAGAGTCTCTCTTTCTTCCAGTGAGATTGTTTGGCCTCTTTGTCAAAGATAAGGTGACTGAGAGTATTTGGACCTGTTTCTTCATCTTCCAATCTGTTCCATTGGTCCTGGGGTCTGGTTTTGTGCTAGTACTATGCTGTTTTTATTACAGTAGCTTTGTAATATAGTTTTAGGTAAGGAATTGTGATGGCCCCTGCTTTGCTTTTGTTGCCCAGAATTGTTTTTGCTATTCTAGGTTTCTTCTGGTTCCAAATGAATTTTAGGATTGTCTTCTCTAATTCTGTGAGGTATGCTATTGGTATTTTAATTGGAATTGCATTAAATCTGTATAGGAGTTTGGGGAGTATGGCCATTTTCACTATATTAGTTCTTCCTACTCAGGAGCAAGGAATATCTTTCCATTTTCTGCTATCTTCTTCAGTCTCCTTTTTCAAAGTACTGTAGTTTTCACTGTATAGATCTTTTACTTCTTTCATTGGATTGATTCCTAGGTACTTCATTTTTTTGGGTGCTATTGTGAAAATGTTGTTTCCCTAATTTCTCTCTCAGTGAGCCTGTTGTTTGTGTACAGGAATGCTATTGATTTCTGAGTGTTTACTTTGTATCCAGCTATGTTGCTGAATTTGGTTATTAAATCTAGAAGTCTTTTGGTGGAGTTTTTGAGGTCTTCTGTATAAAATATCATATCATCTGCAAATAATGATAATTTAACTTATTTTCTTCTCCTTATTCCTTTTATTTCTTTCTCTTGTCTAATTGTTGTGGCTAATGTTTCCAGAACTATACTGAATAAGAGTAGTAAGAGTAGACATCCTTTTCTTGTTCCAGGTTTTATAGTGAAAACTTTTAGTTTTGGGCCATTTACCTTTTTTTTTTATTTTTTACTAAGAACATGTATTGGTACATTGTATACATAATGATCATCATCTACATGGTTATTTTGCACCTGTACATGGTACATCTTGGTTTCCCCCCCTCTCCCCCCTTT